>WOUH02000006.1:219193-235902 GCA_009936405.2 Stevia rebaudiana | reverse complement strand
GGGGTGACCATTGTGGGGTTTGAAGGATTTGGGAGGGGTGATGATGTGGCAGAAAATTTGGGAGGGGAAGGATTTGGAAGGGGTGACCGCTGCACATAGTCTTATACTCTTCCATGATATTTTAATTATATTTATTCGAAAACTATAAAGTATTAAATCTAACATGTGTCTTTAACATTTACCGCAAGTAGGTTATCAATACGTAAAGAAGATGTTTAAAGAAGCGAGGCCCACTCACTTTAGATGAAACTTTCTACATATATGTATCTTTGTATGATATAAGGCTACGTGTAATAGTCACTTGAACTTGGCTTAAATTGGCTTGACCATATTGACATATATGCGTCATGAAAGACAGGTAGATATGAGTAAAAAGATGTGTAATTAGGCTTCACCACCAAGTGAGTGATGAAGAAAATGAATATTGAAGTAGATTATTACTATATTGGTTGATATAAAAATAAAAAAACATATATAAATTGCATTAAATTTCATCACCAAGTGACCATGGTCATTTATTTCATCATTGATGGTCACCCCTATGTGTGTAATAGTGAAAGGGTTTGATGGTAATGCGACCAAGTGCCACCTACGATAGTCACTTGATGGTCAAGCCCCATCAATACTTAAATAAATTTTGATTTCCTTTTAGAACATGAAATCTTTATTCAATATAAAATACAATACTTCAATTACATTCTTTCTTGTAACTGTATCATATTTAGATTCTTTTCTTCTTTTACTTAACAAAAAATGATTCGTTGTTAGATCCATTCATTCACTAGATTATTTCAATGTTAAAAGGTTATAAGTAGGGCTAAATATATTGATTGCTTAACGGAAATTCGTGAACTGTTTGACTGGACGTCGGTTATGTTAGTTTGTTTAATAATGGAACTTACACGAACATGAAAATTTGTTTGATTAGTTAACGTACATGAACAGATGTCATGCTTATTCATATGTATTTGCGAACGTTTACTAATGTGCTTGTTTATTTATATGATCACCACTTATTGAATGTGTGATAATTCAAAATTTAGTTTATTTGATGTCGGTATCCTATAAAAATTTAGTCGTTTAAAACGGATATGCATGAGACATTACTTTGAATGTTATAATTTTTAAGCTGTCTTTTGTTTTGGGATAACTGTGTTATGATTTTTATATTAGTTAATAAAATTTATATATATTTAAGGTGATTATGTTTAATGTTTACGAATGTTGATTTTTATTTTTATGATAGTATATATTTATTTGCATTCGTAAAAACGTTCAATCTTTATTAAACAAACATGAACAATAATTTTCCTTCGGTTACGTGTTTGTGAACAAGTTAAATGATAAACGAATAAACATGAACAAGTCTTTCTTTGCCTTTGTTTGGTTTGTTTTCAACCATACTTACAAGTTTAGGTTTTATAATATAGGACTTAAAAATGTTTTATGTTTTTTTTTAAATGTCAATCATAAATAATAAGAAACATATACTAGTCATAAGACCATGCGCTGCCCCTAAGTGAGTGAGTGCGTCATGTAGACGCCAACTAGAAAAAAGAGTCACTCACTTGGGGAGAGATGCTCAAGTGAGTGTGACTGGGTAAAAATAAAAGAGTAACACTGGTGTATTATGATTAGTTAAAACAAAAAGAAAAAAAATGCTTCATGGATGGGGGAGCATAGTCCAAGCCATGACGTAGGAGTCAATGTCCACAAAATTGAAGAGCGGCGGTATAGGGACGTGATTGTCACCCAGGCCACACCCACTGTTGATGCACACCATATAACCTAAGTTTCGTTTAATGAAAGATATTAGTATAAAAATCAGGGTCGCAACTTGATAACATATAAGAAGGTAAAACCAATTTCAAGTATACTTATTATGAACTTACTAAAGTTATAATTTAAGGATGTCTATTTTAGAAGTAAATTTATTCTAATAGTTCATAAAATTAATAAATTGTATTTTATGATCTTTAAGTTTTAAAACATAAAATATTATATTAGTTTAAGTTTAACGAATATATATTTTTTAAATACTCCTATTATTAAATTACATCAAATATTTCTTAATATTGATCTCATCTTTATGTTATCTTGTTTTTTTTAGCAAGACAAAATTGGGGGTTTTCGGTTTTCATCTGTGGTGGATAAAATTAGTCTCAAATCTTACTCTACCCCACCCCCATAGAAGCAATCGAATCATGAACACAATTATTCCATCCGAAAATTTGTAGATTTCATGCATTTCTCAAATACCCAAAAGATTTCGCTTGGATTCATCCTCAACAGCTTCCAATGCCAGGTTCCGTTCAAGTTTCAGGTAGTTAAATTCAATTCTCCGTCGATTCATCTTTGAATTCATGTTTTCTTGAAGAAAATTCGTTTTTTTGCTTGTTGATTTTGTAGTTTTGGACTTCAAGGAGCTTCCATCATCATCAAATTATGTGAAGTGTATGTAATCCGTTTATCGGCTCTGTTTTGTAACAGTCTCATAGTTATTTGATTTTTTCTTGTATCTATGATGTAGTTTCATTGGGTAAAGTTGAACATGAAGTCGGAGAAAATGGGACCTTTTCTTTGTAAGATTCCGAACTCTTGGATAATCATGTTTTAATTCTTGCACTGATTCAACATCCTGAATTTAGCGCAGTCCGTTGATGAATCTGCGAGATAATTTGATCATCACGATTCAAGACTCAGAGGGAAATCAAGTATCACAATCAGGTTCAGCATATCATCACACATTGTGTTGAATTTGGTTGATTTTGATTTTATATAGAAAGATGAATTCATTTTGTGCATTAGGTATTCGAACCATGACAATAATCGAAAAGGGTACATGGGATGATGTGTTTCCCATTGAAGGAGGTGGGTTTATACAGATGAAGCTGCAGTTTTTTCTTAGTGATGAAGAACGCAACCGGATTCGTTTGATGGTACTCTCTTCGTTCTTTTCTTTACTATACTATTAAATGCAAAATAATGATTATCAATGTCCAGAAGCACATCTGAATTTATTTTTCTCCCCACCTTATGCTGCAGCTGATTTTTAGATTCTGATTAATCCATGTCACATTATTACTTTCGACTTGCACATACGAAGCGAACTTCAAAACACCTCGATATTGGTCAAATTTTGTGTCCCTCAGTTACTTAATTACTATGAAGTTAAAGGTTTTAGTTTGGATTTGCTTCGTAAGAATTTTGCTTAATCTTGAGTAACATACTTTGGTTTTGTTATATGCAGAGAGAATCGGCAACGAAGAAGAAGCAAGCTGAGATTCTTGGTAGCAGACAACATGAGATCTCAGGTTTGATTCTGTTGTGTCTAAAGAAAACATTTAACCACAAAATTAATCGGAATGAGATCTACTTAATTACTTATAAATGGGCTGATTTAGCTTATTTTTATCTTTAACGGTAAAAAAATAGCCAACAAGTTAATGGGTTGAAACTCGCCAAAAGTTTATTTTTATGCTAAAAACATTTTGAAATCATTATATTTAAACATTTTGATTATTATTGCAATAGTTAACTTTTGTGATCACCCACTAATTATGTATAAAAAATTGGGTCAACCAAACCCAACTCATTTACTTATGAATTGTCGATTCAGGTTATGTTTTTATGTTGTATTCCTAACAGGTAAAAAGAACCAATATGAAAATGGTTTAAATTGGTTGAACGGGTCAAAACTTGCATAAAGTATATTTAGGTTCATAAATTCTTCTGAAACAACTTATTCAAAAAGTTATATCATTGTTAAAATAGGTTTGATTTTTGGATCTTTCACTATTTATTATAAAACAGGTAAAAATTTGGACACAAAGTGTTTCTGATCAACTCAACGTGATTCATTTTGACACCTTACACAAGCATCTTGACCTATTAATTTCACTATATCTAGCCAAAAAATGTATTTTTAAATGTATCAAAACTTCTAATTCCGTAAACTAGACTATGATTGAAATAATATAAGCTTTGTGATCACCAACTTATTATTTATTATATAGTTAGAATTTTGGATACGAATACATACGGGCATTTAATAGTCATTCGGTCTTACATTGGAACTTTTCTGAAAGGTTTTGTCTAGATGTTTTGAGTGCTTCGTCTTCACAAGATTTCCAGAAAAGCGGTGTTAATAATAATAGTACATTGAAGGCTTCAGATTCTTCTGATGGGATGAAAGAAGAATCTTTTCAGGAGCCATTATTCACAGTTAAGGATTATAATATTGAATCATGTTGTTTAATAATTCTGTTGGTTCTTGTAGAGGTGGTAAGATGATAACAGGTCAAAAGTGCATTTCTAATGCCACCCTTTTTTTCCAGACACCCCTAAATTATATACATAAGAACGTATTGGATATTACTATAAAACGAGTGCTATTTAGATAATTTCTAAATTGTTTGAATAAACTTATTTACGAGGTTGAACTTTCTAAACATTTCTTTGACATTCAGTTCCCAATTTCTAGAATGTTACAGGTAAAAGGGAAGAGACTTCAACCCCTCATGCAAAACAAGAAATTGAACAACGATCAAACTCTTTTAATAATTTGGTTGTGGAGACTCTTAAAGATAATATCACAAATGATGTAAAGGAGGAAACAAGCAAAGAGATGACTTCAAACAAGAATAAACCGATTTTGCTACAACAAGCTGAAGTACCCGAAAAGCTTTTAGAAGATACCGAGACTCGTGATGTCGTAAATAATAATAATAATAATAATAATGTAATCAAATCAGAACCGTTGTCTAATCTGGTTGAGAAATCAGATAAGCAGATTCTTGTAAAGAAAATGAACAAAGAGAGCAAGATTTCACCTTTTTTAAAAGAAGCAGAAGTGAATACAATAAAGAATAGTGAGATTCAATTACAAGAAACTGATTTACCAAAAAGATTGCAAGATTCATCTTCTAGGGATGTTGAGTCATCAAGATTAATCGTTTCTGAAAAGATTAAATCTTTTTCACCAAAGTTAACAGGTGAAATGGATAAGCAAGGTTCACCAAAAAATATAAAGAAGATGATTAGTGTCTTTGAAAGTAGTATATCTCAGGTGTGTATGTTTACTTTATTGTTACTATCATTGTTGCTTTGTTATTTATTTATTTATTTATTTATTTTCTAAATTTAAAGATGGCAAAATTGGACGATCAGGCTGGTTGTGTAATGGGCCCTGGTCATAACGTATCGTTTTTATATGTTATGTATTTTATATGAATATATCAATGATACCATAAAGGTTAATCTTTTTTATAATAAAATGATTAAGACTGCAAGTCTTTTAGTACAAAATTGGAAACTTTATACAATTTGTACTAAAAAACTTGCATTAAATATACATTTTGGGGACTTGAAGCCCATTTGAGCTCGTATCACTTACATTTAGATTGTTTTTATTTACCCATTGGACCCTTTTGGTATATAACACGCACCTGAATCGACCCATTCATAAGTAAATGGGTCTATATTGCCACTCGAAGACAAGAGTTAACCCAAATCGACCCATTTGAACCCTTGAAGATGAAATACAACCCAAATTGACCCGTATACAGTCAAACGGGTCAAAATTTTCACCTAAAAACTTTCTATTGTATATTTATTTTCAGGATAGAGTTCCTCTGAAGCATGTAGGTACAAAATCATACAGATTGGGAACCTCACGTTTGGTTAAAGATTATAATTCAAGCCTCAAAAACTCAGAAAAATCAACTTCATCGAGGCTCAGAAATTCTTTTAGCATGAGTGATTTGAGAGAAAACCTTTCAGATATTATAACAAAAGGAAACCAAGTTGAATTTGACAACAATTTTGTAGAGCCAAGTGAAAATATCCAATCAAAAGGAAACGATCCAAAGCGTTTCAAGAAAATAGAAAATAAACCCCTAAATAACGAAGAGATTTTAACAAAATCAAGAGACAATGTTGATTACTTTGACCAAGATAAGGCAATCAGCTTATTAAATGATTGCAAGATTGAAGAAAAAGGTCATCAAGAAAAGATTGTTGCCTCTACACCTGAAATTGTTGTGAAAGTAAGTGACTTTATCTTTGTAGTGGCAAAAATGGGTCAACAATAACTATATGTTTTAATATGAAAAGTTGTACTAATTTTTTTTTTTTGTTTTTTGTGTCTATGCAAATATATTTCAGGGTGAAGAAATAGAAAATCCAGAATGTGCAGATGTAGAGGCTTCTAATGGATCCTTTGGACAGGTTTATTTAATATATTGTTTTATACAGATATTTTAAAGAATTTGAGAAAATTCAATGTGGTTTGTTCCAATTTCTAAATTTGCGTTTATTGTATTTTCAGGTAGTGAAAATTGCACTTGTTGTGGGTTTTGGAGTAGTTGTTCTCCTTTTTCGACAAAGGGAATCTGGGTATGTTTCATATATATTGTCTTATTTATAGAATCTTATATTTGAACTATTTAGAGGCCCATTTAAGTAAAAAATATAGTCAATTTGAGTCATTTAATCTTGATAATGGGTAAACCCAAAAGGTTTTGATGAAAAGAAACGGGTTAATTAGGTTAATAGTATCCCAAAGTATACTAGAATGTTTACAACCTTCTAAATCGATTTAACCCGTGTTGACCCTTTCGTGACCCGCCCGTTATTATCTCTAAACGGGCTGGCCATTTGTTGAATGATCTACTGTATTGTATTATATTATATGAGTTGAACTAAATTTTGTAATTTAACGCGTGTACAGAAAAGGGAAGAAAAAGGAAAATACACATGCGTTAAGAAATCAAGTGTTGATGAACAGACGAGGATCAATTGGAGAACAAGGTAGGAGGATTGGTGTTTCAAGGTTGTCTTAGGGTTCTTATTTTTAAAACCAGAGCATTCAAATTTAATTAATACTACGTGTTTGTGTATTATTTAATCTTTTGTTTTAGTGTTTTCTGTGAACCAATATTATTAGTCAAGTTACTAGTTGTAACAATGTAGGTAAATCCTACATTGATCACGGAAAGATATATCATGGAATGCTACACTAATCATTATTATCTTGGACTTGGCTCATCGTAATATTAAAATATACAATCTTAAGTAAGACGGTATCAAACTATCTACAATTAAAAAAGTTAATGATGCACATGTATTAGAGCAACACATAAAGTAATGTAACTTAAGTTCAACCCAAACGACTGAGACAAACCAAAATTAATCTTTTTAAAACAATATGATTTGATCCGAACCATCTGGGATAAAGGTAAGGTCTGTCTCTGTCTCACCTCCCCCCAGACCCTACTACTATAGTGGGATTTCACTGGGTAGGTGGTTGTTGTTGTTGCAGTGTCGGTGGTGGTTGAGATGGTGGTGGTGGTAGTGTTGACAGAAAGCAATTGGCGGGTGTGGGTGACAATGGTGGTGGTTGCGACGTTAGCGGTGGTAATAGTGATCGTGTTGGCGAGACTGACATGTGATGACAACTACGGTTACAACATCTACTTTGATCCGTTGCTAAATTTGAGTAGAACCAAACAAACTTATTTGTCAAACACAAATGACTCAAATCTAATTAGTTTCTTTTAAAATTTAGTTAGGTTACCAAATGCATCATCTCGTCAACCTTTGGGTAGAAATATTATATAACAATCATAAATGATAAATAAAAACATATTAAAATATAATTTGATATCTCATTTACCGTTTTCAAAATTGTTATATTTATTTGGTTTAAAATAAATATAAGTTTGTTTTCAATAGTAACAAATCAAGCTGTGGAATGGTCCTGCCCTGCAAATATATTTGTCTCAATTCAACCAATGATTACAAAACTTTCTGTCTCATCCTTTTGTTTTCTACTATTTTACCAAATAGTCCTCTAACTCCCAACTACTTGCAGTTATCCCTAATTACAACTAACTCCATCAAACTTTCAGTTTGTAAATCCAAGTTTTCAGTTACAAAGAGAAAAGTAGAAAAACTTTAATTAAGGTAAATACGGTTTGATTTGATTATATTCTTTATATGTAATCAGGATTAGTACATCGACTTTGTTAGTAATACCCTTAGAAATTTAATATAGTATCAAACCTCATTAACTAATAGAAATGAAGACAAAATAAATGGCGACTGGAATGTTTTTTAATCCTAAAAAGCTACTTTAAGTTTTCATAATAATATAGATGCATTATAATCGTAACACAAAGTTGTTTTCTAAAAGTACAATACCTTTGGGGGTTGATTATGATATAACAACATAAGATCTAGGAAAATGGATCTCAAGCTATTTCCCTTGCCAAAAGACAAAAATGTCTCGTGTTTATATACGTGTGTATGATATATATGTTTATGGTATATATATATGGCAAGGGTGTAAGCCTACACCTTGTCGGATTAAGGTTTAGCGTGTATGGTGAGTTTTAAATCCTGATGTTGATTTTAATAAAAAGATAAAGTTAAAGGGGTAATTCAAAAGATCTTAATTAAGGGTTAAGTGTTATTATTTGTAAAAGGTTTTATAATAAACAAGAAAGATACGATCTTGATTGAGATCAAACTTAGTGTTTGAATTATTGGGGATCATTTCCAACAGTTGGTATAAGAGCTTTTGTTTCTGCTGTTTTGAGAGTCAGTATTTTAAATGGCAAGCAACCCTTTAGGTGGAGGGCAGAAACAAGTAATTAATCGAAAAAAATAACAGAGTTTAAGTAACAACGATAACAAGCAGGTTCAATCCATCGTATGTGATTAGACCTTGTTAAAGAAACAACAAGCTTTGATCGAAAAAGGAAGCAAGCAAATCACTGTTGGCATTGGTTTTGTGAAAGGAACCAATGATCTAAAAACTGGTATTTTGATCTTACCGGATTGATGCATAAATGTTCAACCGGTTGAATCGGGTTATACCGGATGGTTCAACTTGCCTGACTAGTTAACCCTGTAATTTCATAAACTACAACTTCAGGTCATAATTATTTCATTAGTACATAATTCCGTAAAAAAGAATCCAAAATTTAATCTATATTCAAAATATAACCCAAAAACCAATTTAAAAGTAATAAAATTCCCAACAAAATTTAAATAAAAAGTGTATGATACGTTTATGACATTGGGGTGTTGAATGCGTCAAGCTCTCGCGCTTAAAAGATGATGATATTGAGATCAAAAAGAAGTTTATTTGATGATGATATTAAGATCAGAAAGAAGAGAACTGACTAATGATATTGAGATTAGAAAGAAGTGAACTTACTATGATATTAATATCACTTTTCCACAAAACCTTATTTTTGAAATTAATCTTCAATGGAGGAGATATGATGAAAACTTCTCATCGAAGATGAACTAGGGAATTTGATGGTCGAATATTATTTCCATGATCGTGGAATATTAACCCTAGGAACAAAACCGGTTCGTCGGTTTGAACCAGAAAACCGACAAGAATGTCCAGTTCAACATCTCAAAAACCATCTAATAAAACCGGTCATTACCATACCGGCCCTTTGCGAAATTCCTGGGTCAACCGCCCAGTTAGAACCGGTTTTTAAAACATTGTGTGGAACAAACATCGAGCGGAATGCAAAAAATATGAGGAACTAACATATATGATATATTCCATGCATACCATACATGTCCGATTTGTATTTAAGCTTTACTAAATTCCCATCGGTTCCCTTGTAATGATAAATTTTCTCATTGGTTGAGATATTAAATCATCTTCACTTGATTTGAAATCATAGACATGATGATGGTGCTGAGCATCCTTAACATACATATTCGATACATAATTTCTTAATTTAATAACACTCTCCACTTTGTTGCATGATGATTGGTTCATCTTGCTAGAAAATTCTTGATCGGCTATTTAGTTAAACAAACGTAAAAGTAACAAAAACTTAGTTGGCAAAAAACAGGTTTAAAATTTAAATTGCTTTTTAATACACTTTAACATATATTATATTTTAGCTTAGAAACATTTATTTTAAACGCTATTTAAAAATAAAAGAGATACTCGATCTTTCTATTAGCAAACCCAAAGAAATGAAATTAAAGAATGATCAAGAGGAAGGCGGGCCATTTGAAAAGGAGGAAAGATGGCATTTTGTTCTAACACAATGGCCCTTACAGATTTTCCAGCACCACAATGATAACAACCATCCGTTGCCAAACACACAGTGAATGTTTTCTATATCTTTAATTTAATTATACAAAGTTATCTAAATTTTATTTGTTTGAGATTGAAATCCATATCTAAACTTCAATGTTTTGACAATTGATCGAACCGATTACTTTGTTGGTTTTTCGTTAAACTAGTTGGTAAGTGAGGAAGAAGGCAAGAATCTAGTTCAATCTTATTCATTTACAATAAATGTTTTGGTTGTGTCGTCTATTAAGTATAGCTAAACTTATCAATTTAAAGAAGGGAAAACGTTATAAAAATATAACCAACTTTTATCTTATTTTAATTAGGACACTAGTATTTTTTTTTTTTAGTTAGGTCACTCATAGATTTTTTTTTGTTTTAACTTAAGTAGCTTTTCAATAATATACATTTAACTACAACATTAAAATTGTTATTTTTATTTTTTTGATTCATATAATCAAGCACCATCATTTAAGAAAAAGTAAAAAAAGCAAAATTTTAAATGACATGTTAACCTAACATTATATGTGAATGATCTAATTGAAAAAAAAATATAAAGAACCTAAGTGAAACAAAATAAAATTGTTTAAATATTTTTAAAGTTTCTCATTTAAACAATGAGAACCGCCGATTCGGTCAATTTGAAATAACCGTTAAAAGAGTGTCTCCATCGGTGTCTCTACGACTCTACCTTCAACATGCCAATTCAGGAGGGAGTGATTTATAAATAGCATACGTAGCCATTCTCTTCATCGTACATTTTCTTTTCCATTTCTCTCCTTTTTTATTTTTAATATATTTCTATAAAAAGATACGCACACCAAAAATACCAATTTAATTAAATAAATCTGATATTAACTTTGTCAAGCTTAGTTTATGTTAACAATATAGATTTCACACGCATAAAATAGTTTCTATTAAAAGAAAAGTTTTAGATTGAAAATATTTTTAGAAACATTATATAAAACATTAAGGTAAAGTTTGATATGCATTAATAGAAGGGAGTTTTTATTCATTCCTTTCCTTGAAGCAATGATTCGATCAATAATCCAACCTATGACTTGACCCATTACCCGGTCCATGATCAAAAGCATGATACGACCCATTACCCAACCATGATCCAACCATGACCTGACCCATGACTCGAACCATAACCCGACTCATTACCCAATTCATGATCCAAATCATGACCTGACACATGACTCGAACCATAACCCGACTCACGAACCATTATCAAACCATAACCCGACCCATTATCAAACCCATGATCCAAACCATGACCCGAACCCCATAACTCGAACCATAACCCTACTCATGACCCAAACCATGACCCGTCCCAAGACCCAAACCATGACACATGACCCATCACAAAACCATAAGCTGGCCCACAACCTAAAAACCACGACCCGATCCATGATTCGAATAATGACTAGGATCATGACCCGATTATATTTTACTCCTTCATCTTTTTCTATATACCAAACAACATGAAATAAAGTTTCATTTCATTACCACTGGTAACTAAACATTACAATGGAATAGTAATGATCCATTTAATTCCTTGTCTATCATATTACCTCGTTCATTCCATTGCTTCGTCCATTTCATTATCCATACCAAACAGACCCTAAGGTAACGTTAAGTTTGCATGAATAGTGGTTGGGATGGAATGGGTAATTACGTTGCAATGAAAAAATACATGTTTGATTGCACTTGGGAGTGGAATGCATCATTAAATAATGTGATTCCTTCCCTTTAATGATTTTCATTCATCGATGGAGGGTGTTCTTTCATTCCTTTTTCTTGAAGGAATGGTTCGTTCAATGACCCAACACATGACTCGACCCTTTATCCGACCCATTATCAAAATTCTAAACCATGACCGACTCATGACTTGACCTATGATCCAAACCATGACCCAATCCATGACTCAAGCCATAACACAACTCATGACCCAAACCATGATTCAAACCATACCCCAAACCATAGCCTGACCCAAGACCCGGACCTTGAACCGATACATGAAGAAATCCACTACCCAAATGATCAAACCATGACCTGACCCATAAATCGGCCCGTTAATCGAACAAATAAGCCGACCCATGAGCTGAAAAATAACCCGAACCACGATCAAACCAATGGCTCGAAACATGAGTCGACACATGACCCAACCCATAACTTAAACCATGACACGAGTCGCATCTCAAACCATGACCTGAACCACGACCCGACCCACGACCAAATTCATGATCTAAACAATGACCGGAACAATGAGTTGAACACATATATCACGACCCATGGCTCGAACCACGAGTTGACACACGACCCATGACCCAAACCTTGACCCGACCCACGACCTGATCCATGATCCGGACAATGATCAGAAGCATGACCCAACACATGGTCATTGTATTTCATTCCTTTATCATTTCTTGTCTACCAAAAAACGTGAAATACTGATTTACTTCATTAACGCTAGTAACCAAACAGTACAATGAAATTGTAATGATCAATTTCATTCTTTGACTATTCTATTACCTCGTTCATTATATTCTTTTATCTATTTCATTATCTCGTTCATTATATTCATTTGTCCATTCTATTACCTATGTTTTCTCAAAAAATAATCTACTCGTTAAAAAAACGTTTGCTTTAACTTTTTTCAAATGTCTTTTTTAATAGAAAAAACATATATTACCTTTTTCAAATAAATATGCCACTTCATACTTTTCACACTTGGAAATTTTTATAGCATACTTTAATGCTTTATATATTTTCTTTAAACGGCAAATCTAGCATATTTAATCTTAAATCACAACAAAATACTTCTTATCAAATTATCCATGATCTCCTATTATTAAATGCAAGTCTATACATGAGCGACTCTCACGTTGGTTAATTTAATTTTAATTTTATGCTTTGCAACTAAGAAAACATGTTTTAAAAATATGTTTTTAGAAAATAAACATCCTTCGAAAAATGTAAATAATTTTCAAGTCTTTTCAGTGGCGGAGTTTGATAAGTTTGTCATGGGTGGCCAAAATCATATATGTAGAATTTTAAGAGATTTCATGAGTGGCCGGCCTATATATATATATATATATAAAATTTGGTCGAAATCGCGAAATTTACACTACGGGCGAAAAAATCAGCAATAGCCCGGGCAACCACTGGCTCAAACAAAGGTGCGCCCCTGAGTCTGTTCGTTTTGGTAAATAATTTATTCACTCCTCATATCCATATCCGTTGTTAATCCGACTTGAACACAATAATCTTGATTTAATGTTGTATTATATTTCACGATAAAAAAAATAATGCCGACTCGAGAAAGAAACCGAACGATCGACAGTGGATTGAAAAAGAGGCAGCTGGTCATATAAGGAGCGGTAACTTTCATTACCACAGAGTACTGATCATTATATAGCCCTAGTTGCAATTGGAGGTGAAGGTGGTCCTAATAAATGTGCTATAACAACTTGTACACTACGCATTAAAGCTGTGAAATCACAGACAGCACGTAATAACAAAGCAATAGATCAAAAAATGACAAAAAGCAAGGCAGATGGATGTTGCCTCTAGAAATCTCCGATAAGACATAAAACCTTATTATCCATGGTCACACACACTCGCCAGCATGCATCTTGCTGTTGTACGGTACAAAGGATTCTAGGATTGATCTATATTCTATATTTGTTATTAGTCTTAACGGTTCAATCTATTTATAGTAAGTGGATAAACTTATTTTTCTCTAAAAACTAATAATTAAATTTTTTTAAATAGCAATCTAAACTTATATTTCTCCAAAAACTAATTACAAGTTTTATTTAATAGCAGTCTTACACTTATTTTTCTCCAAAAACTAATTATTAATTATAAAAAGTAAGCAGAGACTGAAAACACGCTTAGAGGAGTGGAGAGATGTCCTGAACAACAAAGGTTTGAGGTTAAGTCGCTCGAAGACTGAGTACCTCTGTTGTGGCTTCAGTGGTGCAGGCGGCGGTGATGATACTAAAATCACCATGAATGACCAAGTCGTCCCGTGATTAACTAAGTAGGGATGGGCATTTGGTACCAAAGTTGTACCGGTACTATACCGATAGATTTGGTAACGGTTCGGGACGATACCAATACCGAATTTCTGAACTATATAGTTATGAGTACTGGTACCAATCGGTTAGTAGTGTACCGGTACATGTACAATCTCACCTTAGGTGGAGGGCAATTCAAGAGTATTGTGTGGCAAGAATTTCCCAATCAGGCTAAAGAGGAAATTCAATAGGTTGTAGTATGACTGATTATGATATATAGAACATACAGTTGGCCTATCAAGAAGATATAAGCGCGGAAAATGGAGGGAGCAGAGATGAGGATGTTGAGGTGAATGTATGTGCATACAAGGTTAAACATGATTAAAAATAAGGTTTCAGGGATAGATTAGGAGTGACTAGTATAACGGATAAGTTAAGGAAGGGTATATCGAGATGGTAAGCATATGAAGAGGAGGCAAGCTTCAGCTCCGGTTAAAACCTCTTTTTCTCAAGAGATAGAGGTAAGTCTGTCTACATACAAATAGATACACTATGAGTGATTTCCTGGGTATGGTTGTTGTTTGTATGTATTAGCAACCTAACCACTCCTTATATTAGTTTTTTTATGACATTTTAATATACTTCTAATACTAAAATATAACCTCATGGACTATGTATTTTTTGAATACCATTGAGCTAGAAGTTATTTGGTAAACAACTATTACATTACTTTGACCTATATATCTGTGTTAATTAATAGCAAAGTTAATGTAAAATTAATAATTAATAGTATTAATTGTAGTTATTTCTATTTTATTCTTTTTTTAACAGTAAATTTTATTCCACCAAAATCACCCAACCTTGCACTTGCAAGAATTTGAACTCTCACCACTTTTGTGAGAAGCAAACACCATTCCATTAAATCATTTGGTTTATTTCTATTGATTTTGTTATAAAATTCTTTTGTTATCTCAAGTCTAAAAAACAATAGATAAAAATAAAGTAGGAAAATTTTTATTTTTTCTAAATATAAAAACTTTATTAGAACATTTCCAAATTACAACACTAAACTAAACGGTCAAACATTATACATCATAACAAACACGTACATCAAATTTACATTCATCACTCATCGAAAAACACAAATATTTTCCTCCACATGTACATCTTTTTTCAAATACTTCTATATTTCCAAATTATGATCACATACTTGGTAAAACGGAAAATCAGTGGAAGTTGTATGTGAACATAAGACTTTTGTCAGAGGCACTTAACTCTTAATTAAAGTCATTGTTTACGTATTTTTGAACCCAATCACCCATAAACATATGGGACTCAAAATACAAGAAAGTGGTAAGATGAAACAAGTCTCGATCATATATAATAATTGGCATGTGTTAAGTTGATATTTTGGTTGGAGCTTGAGGGGCCATGGCAAACATATTTGAACTTAGATCGAGTTCATGTGACAAAAAGAATAATAATGTCATGAGAGATTGGCCTATATATATTATGTATCTTAACATATATAAATTGTGGGTGGGTGTGGGGGTGTGATGGAGGTCGTGAAGCTGTAATCTTGTCTCAAGCCTGCATAGGCATTGATTGAGTTTTGTCATGTAGTATACTATTTTATGATCATGGGATCATTCATCCTCCCATGCAATAATATCTTATCTCCATATATATCTCACTTTATATATACATTGATGCGCCAGAAATAGATCAATTAACAAATTTATAACAAATATATATATATATATATATATATATATATATGTGAACAACGTGATTGATCGCGCGAGTGTAACAAACATGTGGAAAAGAAGTCTAGGCGTCTAGCACGATTATAAATGGGGATTGTTAGGCATGACAAGACGCGGCTCTCTAAGGATTCGGTTAAGGCTACGATATAATTATTCAAACACTCGTACGACTCTACAAGTCATGCCTTAAGAATTTGAAGGATGATTTATTTAATTGCTAAAACAAAAAATAAACGAGAGATAATTGCAGAGGAATAAACTGATCAAAACAATTCAATATATACAACTGTAAAACAGAAACTGTTAATGCAGTTTAAATCTCATAAAAACGACAGGGGGTTCTCCTACATCTGTCCTGAAACATACGAAATGAAAGACTAGATTTCAAACTTGTTAGACACTTCTGTTAAAAATTACCCTTTATCTAGCTGTTCCAATTCGTCACAAATTAGAAAATAAGGAAAATTGCAGGAATAGCTCATGTTTACCACTTTTATTACTAAAATAGACATTGTTTTTTAGCCTACGGTTTTCTAGTCAGCACCAATCAAAAGCTACCACGTACCCCATCCGTAGGCTTAGCCAACGGATTTTGTAGGCTCAAACCAAGTTTGACTTTTCTGGTCCCACATGATGACCAATAAGAAACTGACATGTGTCCTATTTCGTAGGCAATTTTAAAATCGTAGGTTAAACTGTCACACCCCAACCGACGGCGGAATCATCGGAGCGTGATTCGATTGTTCATCACACGTGCCACTAGTGTTACAATATTTAACATGCAAAAGTTTTTATTTTAAT
>WOUH02000006.1:203641-219093 GCA_009936405.2 Stevia rebaudiana | reverse complement strand
TACATTCAAATGAATCGAAATACGTATTAGAATATAATAAGACTATTTATTTCACATAAATATCAAATTACAGATGGTGTACAGTCGGATTACAATAGTCAAAGGTCGTAATCTGATCGGTCAACTACCGGAAAACGGCCAGTTGTTATATTAACTTAATTACATAAAGACCCAAACCAATTTTTAAACAGCTAGTTAAAGCCCAAAGCATATATTACTTGTTAACCCAATAACCTAAACCAATTAGTAAATCATGTACCAACGTCTGTATTCCATTTGACATCAAAATCATTCCCGTCTAACCCTCAAACCTTGGCGACTCGAACAAGATTCGGCAACCAAAAAGGCAAAAACCCAACCCAAATCCCAAATCAAATACGTAATTGTTTTGGTTTTAATATTTCATACTTAATTTGAATGTTTCACGCGTAAATTATTGATAGTCTAATATGGTTCAATACTTCTATTCGTAAACCCCAGAATCCACAAATCCACAATTTATACTTGATTACTTGTGACTATTTTGAAGCAAAACATGATTAGTTGATTACTTTCATTATTAGTTGTGATTTGATTTCAAAACACATATGATTAGTTGATTACTTTCATTATTTGAAATTGTGGATTGATTGTGAATTGGTTTGATTTTTAGAAATTATACCTCAGTTATTGTTAATATGTAAAAAAAGTATATATAGAGGCCCGTTTATTAAGCTTGCATAAGACACCTGAATCCTCAACACTCATGAGGAAGAACTTGGTTTTTATGTGCTTGTCCTTGGTTTTAAAAATGAACTCCTCAACTAACGGAAACACAATACAAGTATACAAGCAACGGCAGGTTAAAACCATTAACCCTAATCAAAATATCAATATCAGTAGAAGATCGCAATAAGTTTCAAGAACCAACTACCATGATCTTCAGGATGAAGGATTCCAATCTGACTTGAGTCAAAGTCTTTGACTTTTTTGAAGCAAAAGTCAAATTTAAAAACTAAGAAAAAGTGGAGGTTTGGACAAGACCTTGCAACGGGTTGAAATCGGACCAAACCGAACCTGACCCAGAACCATAAAATGGTGGGTCGCTTCAAGGTTTTCAAGGGTCGGGTCAACCGGTTTTATGTATACCGTATAATATTGCTGCAAATATGGTTCTGTGTCTGACCGTTTAAGATGTGTCTGATATGAGACACAAATACAAATACATATACAAACCAACAATTGTTAAACACACACATATACATACATACTAATTAACAGAAACACACACACATACATATGGTCTGACCTGCAAAACCCATGGAACCGTTTTTTATTTATTCTATTTTTAGAATTTTTTATATATATATCTTTATAGGATGGGGATCAAATGAAAACCACTAAAATTCACGAAAACCATGAAAACCACTATAAACCATGTTTTACATATATGTAACTTGTATATTACATGTATGTATATCGTATTATTTACATATATGTATATACGTGGTGATAGTAGTTTCCTTGGTTTCACTAAACATTGGTTTTCAAAATAACCATCCCCTAATGTTATATGAATAATTATTTGTATAAATATATAGTTATTAGATTAACAAAAATGATATAAAGTAAAAGCTCATTAACTAGGTTCACGAGCCGGCTCAAGCTCGACATATGAAACTCGTGCTCTGCTTGATAAGTAAACAAGACATATTTCAGAATTCGAGCTCTGGCTCGTTTAGACTCAGCTCGTTTGTACTTTTTACTGATCCGATCTTACGTTTTTCATAAGCTAACTTGATTCATTTACACAATTACACCCCTACCATCCAGAAATAAGTAACAACCAAAGTAGAGGATTTAAAACCAAAAAGAGAAAATAAAGTCATTTCAATAATCGTCTCAAACGTATAGGCACCTTTAAAAGATATCTTAATGTATGGACCCATATTCCCATAATATAGTTTTGCTTGAAGAAGCAACTTTGCGTCACTAAATTGAAATGGATAAGGTCATTTCCACACATGACAAAGAAATTACACTCTTTTATGAATCATAAGTTGTGTTAAAAAAAACTATAAATAATCCTTGTGGCCCTGATGAAACTCATTATGTCGATCATGGTACATTCTACAAAATAGAATACCTTTTTAACATTTTCCTTAAAATTTAAAAAAGACAACGAATCCAAACCAAAATCAATAAATATGCAATTTTAGCTTTTAAATGAACAACAAAATGTTCCGGATGTGTCTAAGAATTGTTAATCTACTATTACAATTTAGACACGTAGACCGGTTTGATCATTTGAGATCCAATTTTGCTTTCATTGAAACAATGAACTATCTTATTTTAAACACTTAATAACCAACTCATATATTTTATCACCTGGTGTGTATTTTTTCATTTAAACAAATAAATTTTAATATGCAATTTATTTGGTAACTATTAATTAAAACATGACTTCATACATATATATTTATATTCCAACGACCATCTAACTTGTAAAGAAAAAGCCTAAAACCTCTTAAAAACCTAACCCGTCGTAATACACGGGTTATAAGCTAGTTTATATAAAAACTTTGTGGTACTAATTTGAATATTAATTATCCATTATTACTCATTATTATATAACCTTTATGTACTCCAAAATAATTTATTATATTTGTTGGAAAATGTCATCTTTAAAAAAGCTCAAATATGATAGTTTAAAATTTATTGGAGTATACAAAATTCTAAGTTGGTTATGGTGGAGGGAGTTTTAGAAACTTAAACCAAAAGTGAAATATAAAAAAAGAATGGGACCCATTAGAATCTTTAAAAGGAGTTGCTCAACTTCTTGAATTCAACATAAGTTACTTGCAACATAACTCACAACCCCCTCCCTACTCTAGCAATTATACAAAACCCATTTACACTTCACCATCAAACACACACAAATAAAACAGGTTTCTTTCTATCGAACTTTAATTTCTTTAAACAAGAAAACAAAAGGGTAATCAAGAACGCAAAGAATGCCCAGAATGAAGATACTGTTGTTACTGGTTATGTTTTGTTGTGTTTGTTCCACCATTAAAGCAACTGTATCGTACGATGATAAAGCTATCATCATCAATGGCAGAAGAAGGATCCTTATGTCTGGTTCTATTCATTACCCAAGAAGCACCCCTCAGGTAATTCGCTCTGTTTTTTTTTTCATTTGCGTTTCGTTAATTCCAAAATTTGAATATGTTTTGGGTGTTCTTGTTTCTTCAATGCTACCTATAAAAACTTAAATTCTTTATTGGGGATTCTATCATTGTGAAGATTATTGATTAATTTTTAAGTGGGTTTCTCTGTTTTGCATTATTTAGCTGAATATTGGTCTTGATTCTTGAACCAATGCCCAATTTTCTGGTTTTCTCATACGGTTTCTTTTGTTTTCCATAAATTTGGGCGCTTTTGGTCCCGATTCTTGATTCTATCCCCCAAACATGTTCAATTTCATGTTTTCTGACTTGGGGTTCTCTTGTTTTCAACTATTTTGGATTAATTTGGTCCTAATTTCTTAATTTTCATAAAATTTGTGCAGATGTGGCCTGATCTTATAAAAAAAGCCAAAGATGGAGGCTTAGATGTCATACAAACTTATGTATTTTGGAATGGGCATGAACCATCTCCTGGAAAGGTATAAAATTACTAGCAAAAGTACAATTTATGGCATAAATATAGCTTTATTAAAATCAACTGCTAAATTATCATGTTTCCAGTACAATTTTGAGGGGAGATATGATTTGGTGAAATTCATAAAACTAATACAAGAAGCAGGCCTCTATGTTAACCTACGAATCGGCCCTTATGTTTGTGCAGAGTGGAATTTCGGGTAAAACATCAGTTCTCCTCATGTTTGGATCCAAATTTGCACTTTTATCGTATCCGTTTTCCGCGTATATTTAGTATCCAAAAAAGAAACATTATGCAACATGTGGTCCATTTAAACCTTGACTAAAACAAGCCGTAAATATTTAAATATTAAAAATTAGAAGAAGAAAAAAACATGTGATTTTATTGTTTAGAGATGAATAAACCTAAATATGCTTTGTTTTGGATTCAGGGGATTTCCTGTTTGGCTTAAATATATACCTGGTATGTCTTTCAGAACAGATAATGAACCTTTCAAGGTTAGCAATTTATATTTTGAAAGTTAAATCAAATAAACTAATTTAAGAATAAAAAAAATTGTTCATATTTTTCTAATCTTTTTATCATTATAAAGGCTGCAATGGAAAGGTTTACGGGGAAAATAGTCAGCATGATGAAGTCAGAAGGACTATATGAACCTCAAGGAGGTCCTATTATCATGTCTCAGGTTTTGACTTTTGACCTTAGTTTATTTGACTTAAGTCAAAGTTAAAGTTTCCAACATATAAATCTTGATTGTAAAATCAGATAGAAAACGAGTACGGGCCCGTTGAATGGGATATCGGTGCCCCAGGAAAAGCTTACACAAAATGGGCTGCCCAAATGGCTGATGGTCTGAAAACCGGTGTCCCTTGGATCATGTGCAAACAAGAAGATGCCCCCGATCCAATGGTCAGCATTTACTTATTCCTCTTTTTTTATGTTATATTTACTATTAAATGAGTAAAGATTTTATTTTTATTTTTCTATTTTTTTTGGTAATATTTACTATTAAATGAGTAAAGATTTTATTTTTATTTTTCTATTTTTTTTTTTGTAATATTTACTATTAAATGAGTAAAGATTTTGTTTTTCTATTATTTTTGTTATATTTACTATTAAGGAGTAAAGATTTGATTTTGTTCTTTTTTTTTTTTGTTATAAAAGGGTAATTATGATGTTACGGAATTTAGGAGGATATATGAAAATGAAACTAATTCAAAATAACAAAATAGAATTTGTAATAGTCATGCATTCCCTGGTTGAAAATCTTGGATGTGTTAGTGTATGTATAAATATATATGATATTATGATGTCATGTTATATGCATTAGGTACAACTAGTTATGCACATGGTACAACAGCCATCTTATGATGTTATTTGGTTGTACATACTAGTTGGTCCTTTCTTTTCTAACATGTTGATTACATGACAGATCGATACATGTAATGGTTTTTACTGTGAAAAGTTCACTCCAAACAAGCCATACAAACCTAAAATGTTTACAGAGCTTTGGACTGGCTGGTAAGTCATGTAAATCTCACTTTTAAATTCTAATAATGTTCACTTTAATTTCATAATTGGGGTTCTTAATTTTATTTATTTATTTAAGGTTTACGGAATTTGGTGGCCCGATTCCTTCTAGACCTGTAGAAGATATAGCATATGCAGTTGCAAGATTCATACAGAATAACGGTTCTTTCGTCAACTATTATATGGTAAGTCATTATAAAATAAAAAACAATACAACTTCATACTTTTTTTCCCAAATTAGGCATAAATAAAATAAAAACCAACTACACTTTATTAATAATGTAGCAACGTATGACATGTACCGTACAATTTTTTGCTGATTTTAAATTTTTTACTTTTTTTTTTAAACATAATTTTCAAAACAGGACCATATTTTGAGCATGTAAATACATAATATTTGTATCTCTTTCCAGACAAGTGTTTTATTGCATATGTGGCATGTGATGTGAAATCAACCAATGCCATGTCATAATTTACATGTGAAATAAGTGAATGAGAATAATTTAAAGTTGGTTGCTAAAATTAGAATAAAAGTGTTTGTTTTCTTGTTTGGTTTAGTTTGCTTTAAAGTTTAAACTACAATACTAGGGTAGATTGTATTAATTTGTTAGTTAATTAATAATATTTATATTGTAATGGTGGCTTTAGTACCATGGAGGAACAAATTTTGGTCGGACAGCTGGCGGTCTATTCATCACAACTAGCTATGATTATGATGCTCCTATTGATGAATATGGTATGAAATTAGATCTTAAAATTTTTGTATTATAGATATATGATTTGACATGTTAGTGGTGGTTTATTAATTTAATGTTTCAGGATTACTAAATGAACCAAAGTGGGGGCATTTAAGGGATTTACACACAGCCATAAAACTAATTGAACCCGCTTTAGTTTCAGCTTATCCAACTGTTACCTATCCTGGAAAGAATCAAGAGGTTAGTTTGGCCAAAAATATTATTATATTTTAAAGACGCAGACCCGTTTACTTATGAATGGGTTGATTTGGGTTGGGTCATGTTTGATCACAATCGGGTCAAGTCAAAATTTAGCTAAAAGGGGAAACAAGTTTAACGGGGCAAATGAGTCAAACTGTTCGAAAGTCACCCAACGCCTATTTTTAATGCATTTCAATTTTTCAAAAAAAAAAAAAAATTCAATTAATTGTAATATTATTTTTTCAGTAATTACAAATAACGTACTAATTCTTTTTAATGATTTTTTTTTTCCAAATTGGACAGATTCATGTATTTCAACCAAAGTCCGGGGGTTGTGCAGCATTTCTTTCAAACTTTGACCCGCAAGTTTCAGCAAAAATGGCATTTGGAAATTCTCAATATGACCTCCCTCCTTGGTCAATTAGCATTCTCCATGACTGCAAAGATGAAGTTTTCAACACTGCAAAGGTGAAAATTACTCTTGTACCCTCGTTCATAATATCACACTTACTTATTCAAAACACTAAAAAATGCCACAATACCAGCCAGTAATCAATTTCTTATAAGACGTTTCACTGAATAAACAAACTATTTTAGTATAGAATGTTCAAAATGAGATTTAATAATAAATAATAAATATTTTGGTATTGCAGGTTAAGGCTCGAAGCACAGAAAAAAAGATGACAACGGTTGCAACATTTGATTGGCAATCATATGATGAAGAAGCTCCGTCTTCTGATGGCAGTGATACTTTTGCAATGGCAGGTTTATATGAACAGCTAAATGTTACCAGAGATGCTTCTGATTACTTGTGGTACCTTGCAGAGTGAGTGTATTAATAATGATTTGTTATTATTATTATTATTAGACGTCAGATCAAATATCTAATTGTTGTATATTTGATTTTCCAGAATTGATATATCACCAAATGAAGAGTTTTTGAGCAACGGGCAGCTTCCTGTGCTGACAGTTATGTCAGCAGGACATGCTTTGCATGTGTTTATCAACAATCAGCTTGCAGGTACCTTTATCAGCATTAACTTAAACGGGTCTGGTTGGTTTACTAAAACCATATAATAATCTTAAACTGATTCAATGAATACAGGAACAGTATGGGGATCACTGAAAAACCCAAAACTGACGTTTAGTCAAAATGTAAAGTTGAGAGCGGGTGTTAACAAGATCTCTATGCTAAGTGTTGCTGTGGGCCTTGCGGTTAGTTAATTCACTTCTTTTATTTCTCAACATATATAAAATGTAATATTATTATTAAACATTTAATCGTCATTCAGAATGTCGGGACACACTTTGAGAACTACAATATAGGGATTCTGGGTCCAATCACCTTGAAGGGTCTAAATGAGGGTACAAGAGACTTGACAAAGCAACAATGGTCTTATAAGGTTGGTTGGTTCATTAATTATTATTATTATTATTATTATTATTATTATTATTATTATTATTATTATTATGTTTATATAAAGGAGGAGGATTAATTACACTAACTTTTGCTTATTGGTGGCAGGTTGGTTTGAAAGGCGAAACTTTAAGTCTCCATACACTTGATGGAAGTTCATCTGTTGAGTGGTTACAAGGATCCTTTGTAACTCAAAAACAACCACTTACTTGGTACAAGGTAATTTTTGTGTTCATATATTAGTTATTTTTCTTCAATATAAATGGTTTGAAATCTTTTAAGCAATTAACTACACTTTGGGAACCTGTTTCACTCTTAATCAAGCTTTAATTATTTAACCTGAATCAACCCTTTTAAGCTAAAGTTTAGCATTAACAGTTCTAACAACGGTTTTACTTTTAGACTACTTTTAACGCGCCAAAAGGAGACGCGCCACTAGCTTTAGATATGAATGGCATGGGAAAAGGTCAAATATGGATCAATGGTGAGGGCGTTGGAAGATACTGGCCCGCAAACAAAGCTCATGGTAACTGTGATAAATGCAGTTACACCGGGATTTATAATGAGAACAAATGCAACCGATATTGTGGAGACCCGTCTCAAAGATGGTAAAAAATAATTGTTTTTTTTTCCTTCTTATATTTCACTTTCGGTTAGTTAAATTTTTCTAACTGTTTCAGGTATCATGTTCCCCGCTCATGGTTGAGACCGACCGGTAACTTCTTGGTTATTTTTGAGGAATGGGGAGGCAACCCAGACTGGATAACTTTGGTCCAAAGAACAATTTAAATAATAAATGTTTAAGATTTTAGTGAAATTTAGTACATAAAAGTAAAGAAGTTAAAAAAATGAAAATAAAGATACTGGTTAGTATGTGCAGTGGAAATGTAAAGCATATCACTTGCCATATTGACCGGTTAGAAAGCAGTATAGTTTTATTTGTGTGTACGGAATACAATACAAGTGATGCAGTGTAACAAGTTTATTTTTGGCTATTTTTCTATAATCTCAATCAACAAGTTATGTATATCTGATATGCAAGAACCTATATAGTCAAAACCAAACTGAAAGAAAATACTCCAACTAAATTCTAAAAAGCATATTAATATACAACATGTAAGCATTCTAAGAAAACTTAGTAGCAATAACATTTATTGTATCATCAAGGTCTTTATAACCATGGAAAATATCTTTTGCTTGATGTCTCCACCGCAACATTCGTCTGTGTAGATCCTTAATTAAGATATCACTGTTTTCATCAATATCAAAATGTAGCAGCCTTTTGACACATTTAAGCAGATACCCAATAACCTTTAGTTTGACTTTGCAAATAAAGTCAACTGGAGTTTCAGAAACCGAATCTGAAACCCTTTCTGCTATATCAGTTAAATTGAAAACAATACAAGCACCTGTAACTAGCTCCTTTCGACTGCACTTATCAATGAATTCATGATTCGGTCTTTTAAGTTTTAATCCAGCGTATTGACTTTGAGTCGACCTAAAGAGCTTACCAGTTGCAACATAATGAAGAAGCAATTCATATCCATCTTCATCAATGGCATCTGAGCAACCAATCAGCATTCCTAAAATAATCCTCCTAAACATCATATTATTCTTTATATCAATTGTTTTCACATCTTCTAATTCCTCCATCCATAATCGAATGCTTTGAGTTTGACATGTATTAGGTTTGGGTTTCTTGAGCTTTTTATGTTCATATGAGCTCAAATGCTTATTATTCAATGTGCTTGATAAATTTACTAACTTTTGGGCCAATAAATCACAGACTGATTCATCAATAGGATCTAGAATCCATGCAATGTACCAAGATGCATTAGCTGAAAAAGATGATATCAGCAGTTTATTATCTTCATTTACCCCACAAATACTACTGTCACTAAAACTAGCCCCACAGAGTAGTAATGCAGCAAAATAAAACCACTCTGGAAAGTTCATTGCCATTGCCCTGTTCAGTAAAAGGGTAAAAATGTAATCTTGAATTTGGGTAAAAAAGTAGTATTTATAGTACTTTTAGTAGAGGTGGCAATTTCAACCCATTTACTTATAAGTGGGTTGATTCAGTTAAGTTCTATTATTAACAGATCAAATGTGTATAATATAATATAAGCAGCTAAAAAGTGTGAGTTCAATAATTGGTGAGAAGTACCATGCTGATTTGTGATCCACCATGGAGGTGGTTGTTGCAACATGTTTAAGTTTTCTCTTAGAATGAGAAATAGTTTTTTTAATATTATGAACCAGCTCAAGAAATCGATCACATGACAAGGGTCGAGCCAAGATTCTGAATAATTGATGATTGTGAAGAAAATAAGCATATGAAAATGGCAGCTTTGAACCTATTTCTGCAGATAAACCCCACCACATTGGTCTTAAAAGTACATCTAAAACCACTGAAACAAGTTCAACTCCAAACTCTAGTACAGAAGCTAGGCCCCTGTTATAAATAATCAAACCTTTCAATATGTAATCCACAAATTTAATTATGGTAAAGTTTTTCAAAAAACTTAACTGGTTTTAAGATGTACTTACGTTAGCAGAAACCAACGGTGCATCAAAGCCCTAGTTTCAATAAACATTAATGGAGAAATTGCTAAGCAAATAATTATTGATCGCCATTCGATATTTTCATAAAGTTCTTCATTCAGACAAATAAAAGGTCTCTCAACAGCATCCTGCAATATTTTTGATACATCTTTTACAAGATTTTGAGGGTCAAGATACCATAATATTAATCTGCAAAAGGATTTAATTTGAAAGTAAGTTACTTGAAAAAGAAAGTGAATTTTTTTTTTTCATTTGACACTGCGATAGTAATGCACACCTCATTTGTAATACTTGGTTGTCAAGATTGATTTCTTTTGGCATATAATACACCAACTTTGAAATTGCAGGAACCAATTCGTCAGATGGGTGACCATTAAGAATTGGAGTAAGTTGCATTGTGTACCCAAATCGAGTTGTCATTACAGCCACTCTTAAAGCAGCATAGAGTAATGAAGAAGAGAGCAATCCTTCAAAATGGAAAAGAATACATATTTGAGACTTTGTAGGTGATAATATGAAAAACAAATCCTAATATAATTCTAAGATTTTGTAAGGGCTGGAACTCGAAAGATAATTGGTAACAAGTACCACAAAGAAATTTGGTGATAAGTAATATTACAAACAAAGTACCAATCTTGTGATGAAGAAGTAATATGTTTGTAATCAACTATTCAACTATACCAAAACTATGAAAACTCACCATTGTCATTCACTTTCCCCAAAACATCAGCACAAGATTCCATCACAGCCAAGCAATCATGACCAGAAATCGAACCACCAACTCGCAGAACCTCCAATTTACCGGATCTTAAGACCTTACAATCCACGGATGAAGATAAAACTGAGACGATTGTATTCACCGAACAATCGATCAATGATTCAAAAACCTGAACAGCCACAAAACAATAGAAATAAAATCACAAGTAACAACAGGAGTCCCAATCAGAGAAACTGGTAACTTCAGTCGACTTTTACCTGAGGCGATGTGTAGCACATCAAAGATAACGCAGTGTCCAAAACCCTAACCCTAGGTACTTCGCTCAAGTTGAGTAATTGATTCAAAGCTGCCACTAAAACATCATCGGATTGATCGTCAAATTCAGTTTCTGAACTTCTGATTTCAATTCTGGACGCGAGTCTCGCAAATACGTCGGTGAGTTTCGGCAAACTGGACATCGGCGGGAACAGAATTGACGACGACCAACGGCTGAAGAGAAAAGATTGTTTTCGCGCCAAAACCAAGCCTTTTCCTTATGGATTGAGTTTTGCTCTTAACTTGTTGAATAATTTGGGCCGAACAAGTCCTACATTAAGTTAAAAACATTAGGCCCAATCTCTATAAATAAACCCTTTCTTAGACTATCCGTTATACCGGGCTGGAGTGGCATGCCACGTAGGAGAGAGTGGGTAAAGTGGGTGAGTGAAAGGGTGGAAATGCATGGGGCATGAGTGATGATTGATTATTTATTTTTTTTATAATTTCATTTTATAAAAAAAATCACATTATTTAAAAAAAAAGTAACGGAAAATAAAAAAGAGTTTAAATAAAATAAAAAAACGTTACATTCTAAAAAAAAAAAAACATTACATTGATTAAAAAAAAAACATTACGTTAGTTAAAAAAAACATATCATTCTTAAAAAAAAAGTCCTAAAAATTAATTATCCGGGGGGAAATACTTGTCCCTAATACGTTGCTTTTCTTTTTCTGCGAATTCCCGATCGATTCCGGTTAAATGTTCGGTATTCGAGAATAACAATTGCAACTCGTCTAGTCTGTGACGGTCTTTTTTTACATTCGTAAACTCTTGAAGCTTCTTGCATAAGTTGTCCATCGGGTTGTTAACTTGTTGAGGTTGCCGAGTGTTTTGATTGAGATCCATTGTGGGGTGAAAATTTATAAAATATTGTAAAAGTTTTATAAAAATAAAGAGCGGAGAAAGAGTTGGGGTGAGAATATTGAAAGAGCGAGTGTGGTATTTATATAAAAGGAAAAAGTATATATATATATTTTTTAAAAAGCTCCAACGGACGTATCATGCCCAACGGTCGGATTTTTTTTGGCTTTGACGCCTTGGCTCTACTCCCGGCGTCACCGGTAACGCCCGCAAATTTTGGTGGCGGGGCGGTGTTTGAGCGTCGTTGGAGGCGTGGTGGGTGGCATAACGCCCCACCCACGAAGCGTACCGGGTAGTCTTAAAGGATTTGTTTTGTAGGTTGCTCTATGTATAATCGTGCATTCGTGCCTCAGACAGAACTATTCACATAATTAAAGTAGTATAACAAAAACAGTAATATGTTATAACGTCCGGTAAGTTTTATTCTTCCTTCTGTAATATTATATCTTTTATTTACTTGAAGCTGTTTATGTTACGTACTTTTGGAAGTTCCCATCAACCTAACCCCTCTCAAGGTGAGTTTATCTTAAGAAGGCGTCTTATAGTAAGAAGATGTAAGAAAGGTATCAAACGGACCCCGATTGAGATCATTCTAGCGGCGTTAGAACCTCTCGTCAAACCCTTTCCCGCCCCCAAAAAGCTAAGCCACCACCCCACCCCAAAAACCTACCCCCCACTCCCACTTAAAAGAAAGCATATACCTTAAAAACTAAATCTTAAAAGCTAACATGAAAGGGTTCGATAAGACGGTTCTAACGCCGCTGAATGAGTTCAATAAGAGTTCGTTTGAGTCGGTTATAAAAATATTAAAATCTTTCTTATCATTCATACATTAAAGAGTTCTTATTTGGTCCCCCTTGCAAACGTTACATGCCTTAAAAAACGGATGAATCCAGGTAGTGAAAGCAAAACATAGAACACGATTTGATTTTGGTTTATTAAGATTAACACCACCACTGGTTGTATGACTTATTATGAACCATCTAAATCTAACCGTTACATCGTGTTAGAGTTTTATTTTATTTTTTTCTAAAAGAGTGTAATTATGAAATTTATTTACCGAAATAGTGTAGTCGAAACTTTATTAATAAAAATAGGTTTTTTCAAACTTTTGTTGTTTTCTCACTGTTATCCGGCGTACCGGGAGAGTGGGCCGACCCACCCCCCCACTCACGCCACTACAGCGCCCCACTGCCCTTATATTGGACGTGATTGACCACGCTTGTGGCTTGGCCACGGGGTGAATGGTGTTTGACTTTTTGTTTTTGTTTTTTTATTTATTTTTATTTTCAACCAATCACAATTGTCACATTACTCTTCTATTAATCACAAAACAACACATTAACCTCCTACTTTTTACCCAACCATGCCCCCACTCACTGGCATTTCTACCCTTCTACTCACTCATATAAGTTACTCTCTCTTCTGCGTGACACACCCACTCAAGCCTCTACTCACCCGGGCGCACCGGGTCTTTCTAGATATATGTATTGTGGAGCGCGCATATAATATATATATATGTGTGGACTTTCGAGGGACAAAAGTAAAATTGCACTAGTTTTCACGTTATTTTACTTATTTTTGTGAAAATAACGTTAAAATTGTTGGGTTGACGGTTAATCAGGAATCATGCGCCGACGATATTACTGAGAGCAGCCTCTTTATTTCTAAGAAGTAAAGATAAGGTTTGTTTTTATCTTACCATTTTTTACTCTACCTTTATATATGATATAGAGTAATGATGATGTCTAGAAATATAAAGGACCATTCATAGTGAGGGACCATCTCTTCTTGGATTCAGATGTGTCAATTTGGTGCGACTTCAGAGGCATCATGATCATGTGGGTAACTCTTAGGATTCGTAAGAATCTAATTTACTTGTAATAATATATCATTCTCTATTATAATAAAGATACTACTGTTGTATGCATATATTGATAGAAGTCATTTGGTGTTAGGATTAAGTTTATGTGAAATGATGCTATTGATCCAGAGTGAAATACAAAATACAATAACAACAAATACAAATAATACTAACAAATAATATTTTATATGGCCCACAACTTTATATTAAAAAACAAATAATATTTTAATATAATATATATTATCCCACATCATCCATTACTTTCATCAAGGACACAACAGTGGTAAACGCCTTCAACGTCATCGTCGACCTCCACCAGGACCTGCACCGTCATCTTCAATCTCAACCAACACTTTCGACAAATCTAAAATAATGACTGATCTTTCACACCAATCACAAATGACACACACCTTCGTATCACTGTCATCCGCCATCTTAACCTACGTTTTCATATCTTCTCCAACAATATGAGAGATTATGATTGGCTAGAAAAAAAAATCTTCCACGTCGTGCCTCCACACACGCCAGGGTGGGCAACGCCCGGAAAAAGCAAGGGTGGGGCGGTGTTGGGCGTTATTGGGGGCATGGCCTGGGCCACTCACCGGGGGCACACTGGAGAGTCTAACCCCAATTCCCTAACTTGAACACCCTAACAACGATAACCACTGTAAATCGAAACCCAATAAAACCAAGGTTACAAAGTGAGCTTTCAACGAAATCAAACGCAATTAAAACATGGCCTCAAAATCAACTTTGAACGTCTAAATCAAATCCTAAATCAACCTAGTCATCATCTTAATATCAACACTTAATATGAAATTAAGGTGAAGAATATAGCTTTGATGTGGTGTAAACACAACATCTTTCCGAGTCCTTTTCATTTGTATATTGAGTCGTTTATCTTTGTTTTTAGTTATTTTATCGTTCGTTTTATATAATCTGTGCTTGTACTTAAACTGATCGTATTTTGCAGGAGTTCGTGTTAAAATGAAGTGTTTTGAAGATTACCGAAGAAAGCACGAGTCTCCGAGGTGAAACAAGACGGAAAATCAAAGAACTGCTGCATTGGCAGCCTACGCGCAGCCTCACCGGGCAACTCTGCGCGACGGTCCTCAGAAAGCCAATACGCGGTCCCGACTAATTTGTCCTACACGCCACGCGCCGATTAGCCATTTCACCCTGGGCGACACGCGTAGGGTGGTTTATCGAGAAAAACCCTAAAATTCTATTATTTAAGTGGGGTTGATTCATTCGGTTTGAGATCGATTCCAGACGGCTAGAGGGACGATTTTGGACAAGGAACGAGCAAGAAGCTTCAAGTTGGGAGCTTGAATTGGATTGATCTTTCAATTTAGTAGATTTGTGTTTAGGTTTAACACTGATTTACTTTAAATACTTGATTTCTGGATTGTTTCTGTTTATGAACGACTTTGAGATGTCTTTTGCTACTGATTTGATGTTTAATATGATTGCTTTGGTTGCTTCAATTGCTATGCTAGGCTAATTTGTTTGTAGTTACCTTGGATGTGATGATTGTATGATTTGTGTATGATTTTTGGTTGATTGGACTATGATCCATTGTTTGGACTGTTCTTAGGT
>WOUH02000006.1:174154-187462 GCA_009936405.2 Stevia rebaudiana | reverse complement strand
TAATAATAATAATAATAATAATAATAATAATAATTATTATTATTATTATTATTATTATTATTATTATTATTATTATAAAAAATAATAATAATAATAATAAAATAATAAAATAAATATTACATATATTAATATATCGGAGTCAGGGTCTCTCTAGAAACAATCTCTCCAGAAACAGTCTCTCCATCCCACTGAGGTTCGAAGTAAGGTTTGCCTACATGCCATCCCTCACCTCCCTATTTTAAAGTGAGATTTTTACTATATATGTTTGTTTATTTTCTAAAGTTTTTATTTCTAAAACTTAAAACTTTATAGGACATGGAAAACTTTAGAGGTTGGAAGCTTAAAACTGGTAATCTCTGGCCCTTAAAACACACGCACCTTGGCCATTTGATCTAGTTGCACACATGTGTTATATTTTTAACTACCCGATATTAATGAACCATCAGATTTTTAAAACTAGTTGGATAGGTTTAGGAAACCATGAGCCAATGTTATTGCTAGGTGTGAATGTTATGTAAATAATGGTTAATAGTAGGCCCTATTCTATGCTCTAAAAAAAGAAAGAAACCTAAACGAGATAACGAATGAGGACAGAAATTCAATTCAATAAACATCCCAATAAATTGAACGTTAAGTATACTAATACCACATACCTACACACGCACATATATATGTATCTGTATCTGTACATGTATATGTATATGTATATGTTTTTAAATTGTATGTACATCAGTACATGTGCATATATATATATGTTTATTTTAAGGGAAAATCACGAAAATAAGCAACCTGACCAGAAATTAACCAAAATGACCATCAGGCTCCAAAGAGTGTCTGATGGCTAGAATCAGGCAAAAATTTTGCCAAAGAACCAGTTGGCTGTGGAGGTGCCGGATTCCATATATCAGGCAAACATTTTGCCGGATTTTAGCCACCAGACAGACATTTTGCCAGATTTCATGCATTAGGCAGCCCTGTAGCCGGCTGGTTCTCTGGGCAAAAATTTTGCCTGATTCCAGCCATCAGGCACCCTTGAAGCCTGATGGTCATTTAGGTGAATTTTTTGTTAAGTTGGTTATTTTCATGATTTTTCCTTATTTTAATATTAATCAGTATGACCTAGTGAAAAAGTCAACTGACTCCTCTATTGCTTTACCGGTTTGGAAGGGGATACGATGCACCGTCCTTGTTATGACTTTAACTTGAAAGATATATTTAACTAAACTCAAAGTCCCAAACTCATACGTGTCAAATACGTACGGTTAAGTAGTTGCATATGTATATATACAGATCGTTATTGACTTGTATATATATTCAAACAATATTATAACTCTAATTATATATAAATAACTTAATGAAATGATTATATATAAAACTATGTATAATTTGTATTAAAAATAAGAGATGATCTCACAAATGATAATATACAAAATGTATATTGTCGTAATTAAGATATATAAATGAAATTATTTGTTGACTCCATCTTTGCATAGATCATGTTACCGTGTAAGTAACATACTCCGGCTTTACATAAAACACTATTGACTTATAATTATATTATTATAAAAATCTTATACACGAAGTGTTGGTCGATCTGCATCTATAATATACTAAATTAAAGGACGTCTTTTTTACACTGAAGTTAACATTTTGACTTTTGCTAACCCATGCAATTAACTTCCCATTTCTATATATATTCACATACCTCGCAATGTTAATTACTACAAATCCAAGATTTCAAATCTTTCCCTCACATCTTTCAAGTTTCAATCTTTTAATCATCGATCTCATGGCTTACTCTCACGTACTACTTGTACTCCATGCATATTTCGTTGTACCCTTCTTAATAAACAGTCTGATTTTCATAACACTCGTATCATCAAGATCATGGCCAACCCGTTCCCTATCATCTATAAACGAAATCACAGATAATATTAATCTTTGTACAGACACCATTTGCCTGAAAACTGCATCTTCTGATTACGGTAAGCTCGTTCAAGAACTGCCGTTCGGTGTGCTTCAACCACAATCTGTTTCTGATATAGCACGCCTTGTGAAATCGTCTTATAACTCATCTTCACCGTTCACTATCGCGCCTCGTGGAAATGGTCACTCAATTAGGGGCCAGGCCATGAGTAAAGATGGGGTGGTGGTGGAAATGTCAAGTTTGAAAAATAATCTTAATAATAATAATACTGGGATTAGGGTTTCTTGGAACTCTTCATTAGGGTTTTATGCGGATGTTGGTGGTGAGCAGTTGTGGATTGATGTCTTGCGGGCCACGCTTCTGCATGGGCTTGCACCCGTCTCGTGGACGGATTACTTGTACCTCACGGTTGGCGGTACGCTCTCGAATGCGGGGATTAGTGGACAATCATCTTTTCATGGTCCACAGATTAGCAATGTTCTTGAAATGGATGTCATTACTGGTACAACTTAATTATGATTTTATAATCACATATTAAGAAATTAAGTATGATTTTATGGATGGTGTTATGAAATATAATTAATCGTTTTTTGTTTACTTTAATTTATAGGAAAAGGCGATTTGATAACTTGCTCCAAGAACATGAACTCTGATCTCTATTATGCGGTTCTTGGAGGTCTCGGACAGTTTGGGATCATAACGAGGGCAAGGATTGTTCTAGACAAGGCGCCGACAAGGGTATGATATATAAGTTTTCCACCTACACTTACACTTATTTGGGTAAATAACCCATTTTGGTAAATAAGTTTTCCACCTACACTTTTTATTATCAACTTATATCCTGTTTTCATTTTAAAATACTATACGCGCGTTAATATTTGTGATTGACCAAATCTAGCCTTTATTGAGTTCAAGATGAGTTGCAACATGAGTAACTTGTCAACTTGTTACGTACATACATATATATGAACTACGTACATACTTGCATATGTGGATCAATTAATAGCTAGTATGAGTTGTGTCATGAATTGAAGATTTGGTGTACTTATTTTCTTATTTAATTTTGGAGTGTAGGTGAAATGGTTTAGAATAATATACGAAGATTTTGCCAAATTCACAAAGGATCAAGAGCATTTGATCTCAACTGATGGTTTTGATTACGTCGAAGGTTTTTTGATCACTGCAAGTAGCCCTGCAACCACATTTTTCACTCCTGATGATGAATCCATGATAAACTCATTAGCATCCAAAACTGGGATATTATACAGCTTAGAAGCAGTCAAGTATATCTATGATCCAATCATAAACGCCATTGATGAGGTTGGTATAATCATCTTAATTAAGATCACAATCTTGCATTTAATTACTTCACATCTTTTTCAAAAATATGTTCTTTTTGTAGGAACTTCAAGTAATATTCGATGCATTGAACTTCAATCCTGGATTCAGTTTCAACAAAGATGCAACTTTTTTTGATTTTCTGAATCGAGTACGAAACGAAGAACTATATCTTCAAACTTTAGGGTTATGGGACATTCCTCATCCATGGTTGAATCTTTTTATTCCAAGATCAAGAATTACCGATTTTAATCAAGGCGTTTTAGTCGATATTGTTCAGAAACAAGGCCTGAGTGCAGGACCATTCATTATCTACCCAATTAACCGAAAAGGGTAATTAACTAATTAAGTGCAAATTATTCAAAAGTCTTTTAAAATCCCAAGTCCTAACTGTCATTAATTAGTTAGTTAGTTTTCTAGTTATATTAAAATCTTTCTTGAATATTTGCAGGTGGGATGATAGAATGTCGGTTGCTATACCAGAAGACGATGACGATATGTTCTACACTGTTGGGTTACTGAACTCTGCTGGACCCGCTATCGATCCATCTGTTATTGACAAACAAAATAAACAGATTGTAGAATTTTGTGACAAATCTGGGATCAAAATCAAACAATACTTTCCACATTACACCAAGAAACAAGAATGGATGAAGCATTTTGGCAAGAAATGGAGTGTTTTTAAGGAGATGAAAGATCAGTTTGATCCAAAAATGATATTATCTCCTGGACAAAGAATTTTCAATTCTGACTAAAGTTTCATTTGTGTCCCTTTGTTAAATATGTTATTGTAGGTATATATTGGTACTTCTGTTAAGATTTATGTCTAGAAGTAATATTACGTAAGTATGTTTATGTTATAGGGTCCATTAATTATGTTGATACCGTTGTTGGGTTGATTGTAATGCGACCAATATGGTTAGCGTATGTTAAATGTTAGTAGATGTTTCATTTTGAATAAAAATATGTTTTGTGACAAAAACTGAGTACACTAGACCTCTGTCTGTCACACCTTGACAAAAAATGATCATATTGACTGTAAAACATTGTTAGTGGCACACGAGACATTTTAATGCGAGTCAGAGTCAGTCTCGAGCCATTTGATTGGGTAAACTACATCATACAAATCATGTCTCAACATTATCCTGGTCATATGGTCATTTTGTTTGTGCCTTGATACACCACTCATAAAAGTAATAAAACTTTGAATTGCAGAATATTTTTTTTTGTGTCGCAATCTCGTACATAAGCACTTAGCGCCACTTAGCGACATGACCTTTTTGTGACTGACAATTCCAGTTACAATGGCCTTTAACACCTAGTGTTAGAATGTAATCTAGAGCGTTGAAATAATTTTTTTTCTCGATTTATAATATGATTTGAATTGTAAAAGACATAATATAATATGTTGATCTATTTGAATGCTCAATTGACTTTTATTTCATTAATGCTAAATTTCAAGTTTTGTCCTTAAAAACAATCAACCAAAAAGCCACCTTGGACCACAACGACTATGCAACTTTATATCTAACACAATGGTCAACGGTCTTAATCTCATAATTACAATTTGGGCATAAAGATGTGAATCAATAAGATATAGTCTACTCTCGAGTCTATAACCAGCCTTACCAGAAAGTCAACTCATCAGTGCCCATAAATGCCTTGACCATTTAGTTTGAGTCTTTGATAATTAGTTAAGCTTCCATTCATCATCACAAACCAACTTTTATTTGGGCAAAACTCTCCCTGTTGTCTCTTTCATACAACACAAATGAAGAAAGGGTTGTTATCATACCTCCAATTGTTGACCCTTTTCACAAAATGTCAAGAAAAACTTTAACACGAGTAAAGTGTAATTTTAATATTTCGTTATATTTCATATTTGACAATTTGATCCCTGCGTTACGTTTCTCGCCATTTTAGACCTTGATTTGTGATTGGTGTCATTTTAGACCTTGATTTGTGATTGGTGTCAATTTCGTACGTGTAACACACCAAATGTGACATATATAAAATATAACCAAGGACCAAAATGACACGAAATTACAAAACCAATGACAAAAGTAGCACCAAATTACAAAAGCAGGGACCAATATGGCGACAAACATAAGATCATAGTCAAAGTGACAGTTTTATATAACCATGGACGAAAATGGCACTTCGCTCCCTAATCCTAATCATAATGTATATGTCTATATGTTAAGCTATCATAGATCATCAAGAATATATGTTCAAGATCAAAGATTAAATCTTTGAAAGTTTGACAGGCAATACATATGTAAAAACACACAAAGAGAAACATGGAAAAGCAAATGTTCTTCATACAACAACACACAAATCTTGCTTCACATTCATTTGGTTCAAAAAAACATGAACCGGTTCATCAACGGTTCATACTCTATGCAAATTCGCCTTTATGAAATCCAAAACAGCAGGAACTAATTTGTCTCTGTGGTTGTCGTAACAATGGTTAGCACCTTCAATAATTTTTAACTCATGGTTTGGTATAATCTTGGCAAACTCCAAAGCATCTTCAACTGGAATGACTTCATCAGCTGACCCATGAATAGTCAACACTTTGCAATTTGGGTCAATTTTTAGACCCGCTTCATGCATGTTTGTGTTCAATCGTTCCATCAGGCTTTCTTCCGTCACACGAAATGAAACTTCTCCTAAATAATTAAAAAAAAGAAAAAACTGTAACTCTACATACGGGCCATGGGTCACACGTGTATGTTGGTCGAATAGGGAAAACTTAATTACCGATTTTTTAAATAATCCCTAATCTTTAGTAAAAGGATTTCAAATACTGATTTAAAATAAAAGTGATTTCAATATTTAATCCTGAAAATAAAGTCAAGGGGTGAGTATTTCGTAATCAAATTTTAACAAATTAATTATTCAAAGAAAAATGGCAGAAAAAGTTTGTGGGTCAGCACAACCCAATATGTTTTAAAAATTTGTAAATGTTTAATTAACCTGTAGGGGATTTGATGTCGATAAATCCATCTTTTTTTGCTCTTTCCAAATAATCTTCACCCAATCGTTCCTTGAGGCCTCTATCCATCTTATAGCGACCAGAAATATGGACAACTGTCGGTATATTGTGATGTAAAGATGAATATAAAATCACCGCGTTCCCACCTGCAAAAAGGTTTTAATTATGTGATTATAAAATCTTAATTAAGTTGTATAGCTAATGACATCCATTTCAAATACAAATTAAAGTTTTATATGTATGGTAATGATAAATGTGTAACCCAACAGAGAAACATAACTTTAATAATGCCAAGTTTAAAGTCTATTGCTTTTGTCGATTCATCACTTAAATCAGCATAACTAAAAGATGCGGGCCTATGGGAACCTTTCTTCAATATTAACTAATGTTAAAATTGATAGATTTGGTAATATGAATTTCATCCCGTTAATGACAAGTTGACAACTGTGAGCATTCAAAAGGTTCAATGATATCTTTTATCATTGTTAAAAGTCAAAGACTTGAAGCTTTGTTTGACCTCAAAAGTCAAATCAGCTAAAATGACATACCTTTACTATGTCCAATGATAGCACTTACAACACGATTTGCTGCAGTGAAATGTTGAATTACTGAATGTAAGTCATCAACCTCCTTACGGTAGTTACCAAATTCAAATGAGCCTTCACTTTCCCTGAATGATGACAAAAAGATGCATCTTGACTTTTGACTTATAAATTTGAATATGTTACTAATCATATCGAAAGTTGAAATCATATGACACACGTTTAACAGAAAAAGTGCTTCTAATTATAGCATGTATATATTAAATTTTCAAAAAGTTGGTCAATTTCAAGAAATAAAGAGGATATATTTGACCACAAAAGAAAGTGTATCTTTGACCATTTTGACTTACCCGTTTCCTGAAAAGTCAAAGCGAAAAGCACTGATCCCTTGTTTTTCCAATGCAAAACAAAGCTCCACCATCATACTGTATTCCTGGACACAAGAAAATTATTTCATAATTGTTGGATATCAAGAACACAATCACGAATCAATCTTCAATTATATTATCGATTATAATCAAGAACAAGGATCAATAATACAAAATATGGTCTGTGACGAAAAGTTAAAGCAGACCGTTTTGATTCGTAAAATTGAACAACAAATCTTTATCATTGTGCGCCTATTTATAGGCTATGAGTCGGTTATACAAGGCAGTTCTGACCATGCGTTTGGGTTAACAGAAAACCGTCATTAACCGCTAATTAGAGTCCTTTGACTTTTCTCGTGTTTGACTTTCGTTTTTCTGCCTTATGACTATCTTTAATAAAATACATAATAAATCAAATCCTAAGTCTAGATTACAATCTAATATTAATAACATATTTTACTTTTTATTTATGAACACAAGACACAATAAAAAAAAGAATATAAGTAAACCTGATAAAGAAAGAGATTCAAACAGGGTCAGGCGGAATAACAAGTCAGAACAGGTTTGGGTCATAACGGGTCGTTGTCATTTTGGTTTGGGACAGAACGGGTTTTGACAGACCGTTCTAAAAATTGTCTTTTGTTGTTTATTGCTATTGGAAGCCAAAACTTGCATCTTTTTGGTTTTATCTTCTTTACCAAAAATTATATATTTAGAACATGAAAACTGATGAGAAAATATTCGGTACCTTTGTACCATGCAACCCATGGCACAAGATTACAATCTCTTTGGACCCGGTTTCGTGCAACAAGCCAGCAAGTTTCTCGCCACATTTGTTTTCTATAATTACTTTCTGTTGTTCAACCCCTGAAACAATGTAAGTGAAGCAACTGAAATTAATTTGGATGCAAAATATTTTCGAGGTAAAAGAAGAAAATGCATAAAGATTATCCCTCACCCATCAGAATAATTTTGACAGTTTGGTTGTAATGAAAACAGAAAGGATCAAATGGGCCGAAAATCACCAAAAGTGTATTTAAATGCTTACGACCCCTTATATTTTTTTATTGAAAAAAAAAGATCAGACTCTTAATCATATTTAATTCATAACCTGTAGTATTTTTTATCACTTTTAACATCTAAATTCCAATAATGGTTTTGAAAAGACTGCCTGAGGTGCGAGGTGCTTAAATTGTTCTTAAAGAGGTAGGTTTAACCACTCAAGTTTCAATTTTGTTTCAATGTTTTGAAATTATTTGAAAATTTGACTTGAAATCCTGTTAACATATTGTATGAAAACCGCATCCTGGTAAGTTATTTTAATCTTGTGCATCCACATCATCAGTTTCATACATATGGAATGTCATGTCACCTATTTACAAACATGACACAACGCGACGTGAGCATGTGCAAACAGATAATAATTAGCTCATGTTGCGGGACAATTTTTCAGACAACATTGAAGCAAAACTAAAACCTGAGTGGTTAGAAGTTGATTATTATTTAGTGACACACAGATACCACCACATTATACAACTCTTGTTAAATTACTGTTTATTTGTTGCAAAACATTGCATTATTACGATTCTCACAAGAAAACTGGTTTGTTTGCAAATAAAAACCTAGTTCAATAACAGTAAAAAGAATCTTGATGCCCCTGATATTATTCAATGGCTTAGAATTTTGGTATCAAAAGGGCTAATATGAGTGATAACAGAATACAGATGACAACAGTAATCTAAATTTACTTCTTCATTGCTATTCATGTATACCCATTTCTTAACCCAACCAACCCGTTTTGACATGCATAATAGTAACCATGAAATCAAGTTTATGACTGAAGTGGGTATAGGGAAAGATCGTATGTGGGTGCGTCTGGGATAATCTTCAAATCAGAAATTAACCCTAAAAGCAGATGAATTTAGTGTGGAATTGAACCGGAAAACTGACGTGGGTGCATATGATTAAACTGCTGATAGTTTGATTGAGAAATTAACCCTTAAAACAGTGAGTTTAGAAAAAGTATTGAAAACTGACCTAGGTTTTGCTGGAGATTTGCAGAGGCCATTTTTAGCTTAGTTCGTCTTTTGCTACCAGCCTTAGTTGATTGAGTCGGGTTTGGGTTGCATTTATCAAATTTGATGGAATTTGACTGAAATTCTAAGGTTGTGATAAATTTTTGTAATTAAACTCGGTGATTGTGATAATCTAATCTAACATGGAGTATAAATTAACATGCATGTTTAGTGTATTAAACGCGTCGGTTAGTCATGAATTGTCAACACTCTAGTTTAGCAATGGGAACAAACGAAGGTGACACCAAGAGACAAGCTTTGAGGAGTAAAAAGACAAACAACCATCTATTCGGTTGTAATTTGTTATCATAAAGTAATATTCATATTTTACTACCAAATAACAAGGTCACTGTCCAACTACATTCAGCAGATCAACTCAACTGGTCTGTCTGTCTCGAATGTGATACATACGTTTTATACTTGGTTAATTTGTTACGGCCAAAAGCAATATAACTTATTTCTTCCCTGATTTTAAAGTGGTCTTGACGGATTGGTAATGAGAATTTAAACGTGATAGAAAACACTTGTATGACCCGTAAGTTGCGCTATAAGTATTTCAAAAATAAATAAATGACTAGAGAAAAAAAAAATAAGAAAAGCTAAAAAGAAAAAAAAAAGTTGAACATGTTCGAGCGCGCGTTACCGGTCAACTCAAAACTATATACCAACCAACGCCGTTAGACGCAACTTTATATTTTATAAATGATAAAATAAATATTTTACACTAACATGACGTAGGAATGGGAAGACTACACATGTCATGACAGGAGAGCGACTTTTAATTTGTACACTAAGTGTACAAATTAAAACTCTTTCATGAAAAGTAGTCATAGATGACAATTATATTTTGTTAGCTCTGTTTTGTTAAAATTAAATCAGATGTGACTAAGTATGAAATGACCCTTGAGTGTACAAATTTAACACTTAGAGGATCTGGAATTCATTCTAGTTTATACAACTGCGTAAATCATATGGATTCAGTATTTTGAATAGAAAAATGAATCTAGCAATTATCTTGGTTGGATGGAATTTATTTGATGAAAGACAAAACAATGGAAATTAGTTCATCTTTATGCTTTGAGAATCCATGGTTGGCACCTTCAATGATGTGTAGCTTGTGGTTTGGTATAATCTTTGCAAACTCTAACGCCTCTTCGACTCCAACAATTGAATCATCAGATCCATGAATGCTCAAAACCCTAATAAAACAGAAAACAAAATTGCAATCATCATCATCATCAGATGCAATGAAAGATGGGACATCTTACTTGCAATCTTTATGAATCTGCAGGCATGCTTCATGCATATTGGTAGTCAAACGATCCATCAAACTTTCTTCAGTCACACGATATAAAACCTCTCCTACGTACAGAAAAATAAAATGTCATTTTCAAGTCACGTTATCTTGGATGCTAGGTACAAAGGCTTAAAGAATTTAGTAGCATGAATACCTGTTTTGGATTTAACATCAATATAACCATCTTCTCTCACTTTCTGCAAATACCCTTTTCCCAAACGCTCTTCAACACCGCCCGCTGTGTTATAACGTCCAGACACATTGATGACACGGTGCACATCATGATACTTAGACGCGTATAAGAGCACCACATTGCCACCTGTAAGTAATTTATAACATAAAAAGTTATTATAAGAAAACTGATTACTAAAAAAATTAGGGAGGATACCTTTACTATGTCCAAGTATTGCACTTGTTACACGATTATTTCCATTAAAATGTTGAATAACAGAATGTAAGTCATCAGCCTCTCTACGATAGTTACCATATTGAAATGAGCCTTCACTTTCCCTGAAAAACAATATAGGGATATTTAGGTCATTTTCCAAAATCAATTACCCAAATCTGATTCTTTTGATAATCATAATGAAATTATATTTATGTATTCTAACTTACCCATTTCCAGCAAAATCAAAACGAAATACACTGATTCCTTCCTTTTCTAGTGCAGAAGCAAGGTTCATCAGGGTATTGCTTTCCTATAAAATTAACAACAGTTTACAATGATTTGAATTACAAGCCAACAATGTAATCTAGATCTTGATGAAAAACAGAAATCATCAATGAGAAGTTGACTCAAGTCATCAAAGGGTTATACCAAAAAAGTTTTTAACATTTTATAGCCCAACTAACAGACATTAAATCTTTTAAGCCAAATTCCTCATCTTTTCTTCTTCTAAGTTCCACCAATCTATTTATTTCAAAACCAGTAGCTCAAATAATTAGGGGAATACCTTTGTTGATTGAAAACCATGGCATAAAATAACAATATCTGTGGATCCAGTTTCATGCAACAGACCCACAAGCTTCTCACCATGGTTGTTCTGTACAATAATTTTCTGCTGACGAATTGCTGAAACCCCAATTCTCAAAATGAAATCGACAATATTATATACCAAAGTAATCGGTTGTTGATTAACTACAAGAATCGCCGGAAAACGGACCTGGGTTTTGCTCGGGATGGGAGGAAATGGCGTCGCCGGCGGCGGCCATCTTTGTTTCTGTTCTTTTGATACAACAGCAATTGGTTCCCTGCTTGACTGGTAGTAGCTGTTTGAGATGAAAGCAACTATTCTTGGTTGTAAAAACAGAAGTTGAGGGGTGTAAAGGATTATAATGGAATAGAGTTCCCATTAGTATCGGGTTTCAGTTTCACCAACATTATAATGGTTTCACCAGTCTAGAGAAAGGGGTACCTTTAGGACCCGGTCGAGCCGTTTATGATTCCCATTTATCTTTTACGGGAAATTTTAAACACATGAATGATATCACACCATTCTTAAAATAATTAATTTTATCTCTTTTATTCATTTAAATAATATTTTTTATATCTTTATCACTATTTTTTTTCTCTGTTATCCAATTGAATAATATTCTTTATACATCTATCATTATATTTATCTCTCATATTCAATTAAATAATACTTTATATACATTTATCATTACACTTTCTCTCTCTTATTCTCTATATTTACAGATTTAACAATTTCTTTATCTATCTTCCACTCACAATCACTTTTAACCAATCTCAATAATATAAAAAACCTACTCATATATATATATATAGAGAACGGGATGTGAATGCTCTTAATAGATTTAAAATTAGACTAAGCACAAAGCCGAATTAATTAAACAAGAACTGATTAATCAAAATAATCAAACCAAACAAAAGAAAAACTAGAAATATACTAAACCGAATCAAATCACCTAATGTTCATAAAAAATATTATAAATATACTAATGTGTTCATAACTTTAATATGTGTTTATGTATATATATTAGTATATGTATTTGTATTTTAGTTCTTAGTGAATAAACTAGTCTTTTAACGAATTATATATCTTGATTAGTTAGTTCTTATATGTTTTGTAAATATATTAGCGTATTCACACATCACATTTTACCATAAAGTGTGATAAATTGTCAAGAAACGGTTGGATTTGCATAATCAAGAAAAGGTTTTGGCCGTTCTTGTTTCATATCCTTCTACAGATACGGGTTATCTATTACTAATCTTGTTATTTGCATTTTTTATCTTTTGTTTACTTAAAAACACTAAAAATAAAAAAAAAACAAAAAACCAACCGATCGGATGTAATAGAACATAAACCCTATACTGTGAAAGTGATGTTACTTTGCATATGGTGCGGCGATGTAACAAAAGAAATTATATAAAATTCTATGTGACTTCATTAATTTTGGTTTTAATTTCTTGATTTACAGATATCTCGCGAAAAGATAAGTAGATTTATAAAACTAAAACCAATATTAACTTAAGACTAAAAACTCGTATAAAGATGTGCAAACCCGTAGTGAAGTTTGGTGATAATGGGTCTCCCGACCAAATTCCGGTCTCGTGCCACTCGTAATCTCAACTTCATCCTAATCTAATCTAATATTTATTTGAGATAAATATTATCTTTATATTCTAATGCGTATTTAGAATCACTTGAGTGTATACGGAATTTCAATACGAGCGACGGTTCAAAAGTTACACGCAAAACGATGCAACGTTCCATAGGCCTGAAATCCCGACACCTCCTT
>WOUH02000006.1:147942-161234 GCA_009936405.2 Stevia rebaudiana | reverse complement strand
AGGCTTTTGGGGGTGGGGGGGTTAGGTTGGTTGGGGTGGGTTGGAGTGGGGGCTTAAGTTTTTGGGATTATAAATTTGTAATAATATTTTATGACAAAAATACAATGATATATTAAACAAAGATGATGAAAGAAATAAGCTAGAGAATTCAAACTTGATACAGGGAGCTTGGAGCCGGATCTGGAATGTTAGTTTAAGGTTACGTATTCATATTGTGAAATTTAAGCAAACTAGGTTTATCCACGCCGCGCGTTGCGGCGGCGGGAGTTTTGGATTGAAAATGTTAGCGTACGCGGTAATTGGATTGAAAACGTTAGCGTAAGCAGTAATGGGTCAAACGGTAGCTCTTAATCACAATTTTGCAATCGACAGGTCAATCTTGGGAGGTCAGTCTTGGGGTAGCTAAGGTAAAATCAAGAATCACAAACCTTTATTTACTAAATAAAAAGTGAACATGTAAAAGTAATATAAGACAACAATGTGGTAAGCTGATGACATGCGTAAGCAAAAATCAATCATCATATAATAGTATAATACATTAGAAATTTAAGATTAATAAAACATCCGACCTATGCGTCTGTGCCAACAATACCTTCAGTTTACTATTGCAAAAAAACAACCAAACCATCTCAGCTAGCAACTAAGATATTTATAAATCCAAAAACAATATATTTAAAATAATAATAATAATTGAAAGCAGGTATTTAACAATCTTTAATAGAATTACATCATCAGGAATGTTAAATGAATTTAGCAAATCATAACAAAGATAAATAAATAATAAGAAATATCTTCTATTTGACAACATTATTGATTTATAGCCCCTGGTTCTTCATACCTCGTCGGATTGGAATTAAAACCAGGACCAAATCCCTTTGCAATCGAATGAGAAAGAGGGAAGAAAACGATTTGAAGGTTTTACATTGTCTTGTAGTGCTTCAATGCATAGAAATTAACCAAGAAGTGCAGAAGACAATGTCAGTTTGTCATCAAATTCCTCATCACGCTTCTTAAAGTAGAAGCATCAGATTAAATTCCTTCTACCTGCAAAATCACAAAATATGAAATTCACATAGATTTGAAATTTCATTGATTAAGTTTCAAATTTCACTATTTCAGACCATATAAATAGCATCCAAACCATAAAACAGTCAATCATTATTAGGTGTAGAATTTAACAAAATCCAAAATCATGAAGAATCGCATTGAAGTAAATATGAAAGATTATAATGAGGCAACCAAGAGTATACTGAGTGTTGTTGTTGCATTGGTCTCTGGTGATGCGACACAATTTTATGGTCTGGTACACCGCCTTCTATCACCCTACCATCGGTTCAGTTAGGGTATTCAATCTAAACCACCATCTATTGACGTATATCAACTTCCACATGCGACTTCAACCTATTACATCCACATTTATTTAAACGAATTGTCGCTGCCTGTAACCTGCTACAGAAAACGTAATTATACAACCGAAAACAAAATCAAATCATCAAAATAAAGGGATGCGATTTACCTTAACCACCATGGTAGGTTCCATGTGAAACCCGAAATTACATAAAGCAGTCCTAGAAACAAAACCAAAACTACTGATCAAGAACCGTAACAAACAAAATAGATGATAGAAGATGAGATATTCATTTGGAGCAAGAACCCTGGGAAACAAAATAAATAATAAAAAGCAAATAACTGTTAGCGAATAAAACCTAAACCACGATCAAAACTTAAGAGAAACAACCACATGCAACTCTTCAGAATTGGAGCAAGTCCACGAAATATATAGAGTAAGAACAATAAAAAAAATCAATCAAGAATCCACTCATCTTCTTTTTTTGTAATCAATTCGAACTCAACAGCTTGCACATTTAGATCCACAAACCTAGCCTCATAAAACTGAAAGTGGAAATAACCGTAACCGTAAACAAGAAAATAATCAAATTTGGGTTATCAAATAAGGATACAAAGAGCATATACAGAGAGAGGCTTCGTTCCGACAAAGGCCACCGGCACAGAGAAAGAGGCGCCAGTCGTACCAGACGACTCCGACCTCTTTCACTTCACGATGATAGTCGGAACGTGGTTGTAAACTTCTCCATCAGAAACCATCGATGTAGATAATAGTCGCCTGTGGTTGGGATGATGAAAAGATGAGAGAACTTCTCCATCGAGAACCATCGCCGGGAGCTTCAATGAGATCAAAACAGGAAGAGACGATTGTGTGTCGGGCTGTACTGGTCAGGAGTCTCTACGCATACGCATCCATCTGTTGTACATCGCTTTGTAGAAGTTGTATCATAAAAAACAAAATACTGTTCATAACGTTCGTAAATTAATAAATAGAGAATAAAAAACACCGATTTAACGTTAATGAAACCAAAACTTTATTTTGTTAGGTTTCCTTTTTACAGATTCTCGACAAACTTACAAGTTACACAAGGGTAAAACATATTTAAACTTTTATAAACAAGCTTACAAATTACCAAAATATAAAATACTAGCAGAACCATTACACTTGCTCAAAAGAAGAAATATTAGGGTACAAACATAAGTTCCAGATATCTTATAACACCCAAAGTCATAACAATAACAAATAACTTAAACAACCAAAACCAATAGATTTCAAAAAACAGGTTCTAACTTTTGATTTTTCTTACTTAACTTTAACAAAACAAACAAACCCAAAATCTTTTCTTTTCTTTTCTAGATGAGATCAGCAACATTAGATGGCAGTTCTTCAACCACCACATTATAAAACTTCTGAATATCCGCAAGCATTCGTTCATCGTCAACCGTCACAAAATTAATCGCGACACCTTTCCTCCCAAACCGACCACTTCGTCCGATACGATGAAGATAGTTTTCAGGTTGTGTAGGAAGATCATAATTGATCACAAGTGACACTTGTTGTACATCAATCCCACGCGCCAAAAGATCAGTAGTGATTAAAACACGCGATGAACCTGATCGAAACTCCCGCATGATGATGTCACGGGTGTTTTGGTCCATGTCACCGTGTGTGGCTGAGACAGTGTGGTCGCGGCTACGCATTTTGTCGGTCAACCAGTCAACCTTTCGTCGAGTGTTGACGAAAATGACACTTTGGGTGATTGCTAGAGTTTCATAAAGGTCACAAAGGGTTTCTAGTTTCCATTCTTCTTTTTCCACATTGACATAAAATTGTTTAATTCCTTCGAGGGTTAATTCGTCACGTTTCACGAGAATTCTTACGGGTTTGTTCATGAACTTTCTAGTGATTTCTAGAGCTTCAGGTGGCATGGTTGCAGAAAACACGCCAACTTGGACCTTTGATGGTAACAACTGAAAGATATCATAGATCTGAAAGAAAGAAACGTTCAGTGTTTAAAAAAGTAACAATAAAATGAAAATCATATAAGTAACTGCAACTTTCGTCCCTCTGGGTTTACAAGGCTTTACAGTTTCAGTCACACCCTTAACAAAAACCGTCCCTAACATTTTAAGTTGTACAAGTTTGTCTCTAACGTTTTAAGTCTTATCAATTTTCTGTTAAGGGTTTAGAGACAAAAAATTGTTAAAAACTTGAAACGTTAGTGACAGTTACTACTAAAAGGTTGATTGAAACTATTATAACCTTGCACCACAAGAATGAAACCTGCAATATACTAATATCATAAATAAAGAATAAAAATAACCTGATCCTTGAAACCTCTTGAAAGCATTTCATCAGCTTCATCCAACACAAACATTTTAATATTATCAGCACGTAACGACTGTCTCCGAAGCATGTCAAACACACGTCCAGGAGTACCAACCACAACGTGGACCCCAGCTGAAAGGATCCGTTGGTCTTCACGGACACTGGTCCCACCAACACAAGCATGAACCTTGACACCAAGATAGTCACCTAAAGCGCGCATCACTTTCTCAATTTGTTGCGCAAGTTCACGAGTTGGAGCCAAAACCAACGCCTGACACTCGACTACATTGTAATCAAGTTGTTGAAGAATCCCGGAGCAAAAAGTTGCGGTTTTTCCCGTTCCAGATTGAGCTTGTTGAATTACATCAAGACCCTTGGTAAATGGAACAATTCCCCTTTGCTGAATTGCTGATGGTTTTTCAAAACCTATAAAATCACAAAATTTATTAGATATGAAACTAAGATAATAAGTATAATAATAATAACAATATGCAAGAAACAAAAAATAACTACTATTTTGTCCTTACAAATCCAAAACTTCAAATAAGATATTTGTACTAACCATATGCATAGATGCCTCTTAAAAGATTTTCTTGCAGACCCATAGCATCAAAACTATCGTAGACCTCGTCATATGATGTAAAAAAATCCTGACCATCAGTCGAAAGCCTGTAACAGGAACAAAAATATGTCAACAGAATGTGAAAACATGTTTCTTAAAACACTTGACCGAATGCTTCTTGAAATAGTATTTACAGACATCTGCGGTAGATGTTATATAGAAAATTAAACTTACAACTCATTCATTTTAGAATCAAAGTGACGAGTGTCAAACTGAGAACCTTCTGGTGCAGCGCCTGCCATGACTGCAAAATCATAACAAACAATTAATACAACACCTTTCAAGATGTATATATAATAAATTCTTAGACTAGAATTCAAAAATTAAAATATTATTACAAGGGGTATAGACCACAAATCTACATTAAAAGAAGCACTGAAACAATATATATACAAGCAGGCAAGAATATGAATATATATGTTTGTATGCATAACCTCATATACAATCACCAAAAAATAAGCTTACAGAAACAAAGCACTAATCTTCAAGCATATACAACTTTTCAAAATACACAAGGAAACAGAAAATAGCTTAAATGATGAAGTATGCAGCTTTTTCTTATAATCTGTATGTTCATTAGTCCTAACAGCCATCAAAACTAAGACTCAACACGTCAACTCACTAAGTATAATCAACAATCAGTATGTTCTCATAAATCTATATTCTATACTAATCCAAATCAACGATCGATATAGATCTCAGTTGCGGTTAGGGTACAACATGACTCTTATCTCCAAAATCATCGCAACAAAGACATACAGAAAGAAATCTATATCATCCATATAACCAAATCATTAACACCGATCTGCACACAAAACTCAAATCGAAAAACCATATACATATACATAAACAGGATCATATCAGGAGTCACAAAACTGATCAAGTGACAGTAAACATAGGGATTTACATCACCTGATTTGGAGATTGATTGAAAGATTTGGAGAGTATTTGGAGGCTTTTTAGGGTTTCTCAGACTCCTCGGTGTGGCCGTGGAGTTGAGGAGATGCTGAGTGAAAGTGAAACAAAAAGATGTAGATCTCACCCTACGATTGCTTTTTTATCTGTGGACCATTTTACCCTTTGTTTTCTTTTCGGTTGACGGTTGTACCCCTTGTAAGAGCATTCACATCAGGTTCTCCATCCCTATTTGTATTTTTTCTAATTAAATAATATTTTTTCATACCTTTATCATTATCTCTTTCTCTCTCGTTCACTCACAATCATTTTAAAAAACTATTAAAATAACATCATTACATTTTCTCTCTCCAATTTAATTTACAAAATCACTCCATTTTCTCTCTCCTATTCTCTATACATAGAGAATCTACCATTTTCTCTATATCCATCCACTCACAATCACTTTTAATAAATCTATATAATATAGAGAATACATTCACACAAAATTTAGAGAACCAAATGCGAATGCTCTAAGAAGATGGAGATCAGTAATGCATCTTTACACATATAGTCCTTCATTAATGCCTCTTTACACATTAAACTTTTATTTATTGAATTATGTAAATGACATAAATAGTCCTTATTAATAAAATGTCTAAAATACCCCTAATTTGACGTAAAAAAATTAACGGCGTTAGAGGTTTGGAACTAACGGGGACGGGTTGTAAACCTCAGGGAGGAAAAAACTGATTTTGAAACTTTTGGAGCAAAAGGGTTATTTGGGCCAAACCACAGAAAGTAAAAAAGAACTTAACTCTAAAAAATTACTACCATTTATGTCATATCTAATTAAATAATGCTGTTTATACCCAGGAAACAAGAAGCAAAGCGGTCCGGTTATACCCTTGGAACTGTTTTTCAGAGAACCGGCCGGCTAAACCGGGAACCGTCGGTCTGACCGGAAAACTGGCCTGTTTTCACGGTTGAACCGGCTATGTAATATGGCCCAACTTGGTGTGAATTGGCCCATGTAATTAACCAGACACTTATGTTAATTTATAGGCCCATGTAATCTGGCCCAACTCTGTGTGAATTGGCCGATGTAATAACCCAAACACTTATGTTAATTTATAGGGCATAGAGAGTGTAATGTCTGGTCATGTGATCGATGTGGGATCAAATTTACAATGGAGAGTGTAATGTTTGGTCATGTGATCGATGTGGGATCAAATATTACAATAGAGAGTGTAATGTTTGGTCATGTGATCGGTGTGGGATCAAATTTACAATAAGCTTTTGAGAGAATGGTGGGTGAATTCAAATCAGAGTATTAAAAATGTCTAAGAGGGATTCAAACCTGGGATGCTCCAATATTTCTAAGTCCTTTAAACCAACTCATTTACCAAGATCTTTTGTTAATATTTAGCTCCTTTTTAATATATATCAAATCGCATATTCATAAAAACAGTTTCTCAACCTTTAATGGCTGAGCCTCTATATACATTACTAATACATATACTTTAAACATACTAATATGTTATTCGGTTTTCAAATCCGGACCGACCGGTCCGACCTCTGACCGGTAAGTAGACCGGTTCGACGTCCGGTCCAGTTCGGAAAACATTGGTCTTAATCAGTTTCTCTATCTCTCTCTACTAATAACAATTTCCAACCAATCCATGTAATATAAAAAATTCACTCACGTAATTTTTAAATATTCTAAATGTGAATGCTCTAAGTTGGTTTAATCACAACATCTAGATATAAACTATTACTAATTAACTTCATCAAATGAGAGGATTCAACGACGAGAACAAAATAATAGTCTTTATCTTATTATTTTTTTTGAACGTTCAACAAACATTTAATTGTCTAGGTACTCTGTACGGGGTGATCCAATGACAAAAGACCATCGTCATCTAGCCAATCTAGCCGTACAAAACCCTTAAGCGCACCAAGTTATCTCCAGTTCCGGGGAAAAACCAACCGTCCGAAGGCCCACTAGTGGTAAAACCCGAATGCCCTCTGGATCGAACAGAAGATCATAAAAGATCTATGTCTTTCTTTATTGGGCCACCATGCCTTCTCCAAAGTGAGTTTTTTCCCAAAAGAGTGTAGGTGGAAAACTTGTTTACCAAATGGGTGTTTTGAAAAGTATTTAGTAAAATGAGTATTTTTAAAAAAGTTTATTTCTCTCACCTAATCTTATTTGATAAAGAAAATTTTATTTTAAATCATGTTAAATTAAATTAAAAATGTTAAAAGAAAAGTTAATAAATAAAAAACCACTTTGATGAATCATATTATTTATAAAAAAATGTAAAACACTTTTTGTTCGATCATGCTGTACACAATTTTTTTTCTATGTCACGGTCTGACACTAGTTTTATTAGTAACATTTTGTTAAGAATTTTGTTGAACGCAATTTTTGTTTTGTAGTTAAAAATTTTATTCAATAAAACTAAGAGTGGCGGGATAAATTAAGTTTTTTTTAAAGGAGCTAAACTACATCGATGTATATGACGATCAAAACTCTTTAAAGTTTTTTTAGTTTAAACATACTATTTCAAAAGGAATTAAATAAAATATTTAAATTTATTTTTGTTTGATCACGATGTGTGATACATTTTTTATAAATGCATTTGTATTTCAAATGCATCTGCATCGTGTCAGTTAAAACGTTATGAAAAAACAAACAATACTTTACATTTTTTTATAAAAAATATGATTTATGAAAGTGGTTTTTATTTATTAACTTTTCTTACAACAATTTTAATTTAATTTAACATTGTTTAAAATAGAATTTCCTTTATCCAATAAGATTAGATGAGAGAAATAAACCTATTAAAAAATACCCATTATAATAAATACTTTTCAAATCACTCATTTTAATAAATAAGTTTTCCACCTACGCTATTTAAAAAAAAAAACTCCTCCAAAGTTTTAAAAATTGGGAATTGAATCGTGCAAATTTAGACAACCCAAGCCTCACATGTTTGTTTTTTAAACCGTTCAAATTTATGGTGATTTACAAACGAGGAAGTTGGAAAGAAAAACAAAAAAAAGACAACAACCGTCGTCGTCCTCCTCCGTCCAACGTCGCGATCCTTCTTCCCACAGTGCGTTTCTTATCTCTCTTATTTTCTCTTCACGACGTTTTATGAACCACTGTTTCAATCATTATAATCTAATCAGAGGCATTCACCATGGCGAATTCTTGTTCAAAATTCTGATCAATCGTTCGGATTTTTCGTTTTCTAGTTTTATCTCGGTAAATTGTTCCTGAAATTTGCATCCCGACGCGAGTTTTAACCCGCAAAACACATTCTTCTTCGTAATACGCGACTTCTAGAGGTTAGGGTTAGGGTTTTGAAACCCATCTGAAGCATTATCACATAGTACATTTGGCAATTGCACTGTACCTTTAATCTCATGGTCATTGTAATAATTACAGGCTTTAGCAAATCTTATTTCATTAATGTAATTTAAGTTATATGCTAATGTTATTATGTTAATTGTATGGTTTGTTATTGTGAAGAAATGAGTGAGAAGAAAAACCCTAATGTGTTCTTGGATCTATCCATTGATGAAAATCCTGCTGAAAGAATAGTAATCGAGGTTAGTATCTATGTGTATCAAACAGTTAGTTATTGAACTTCAATCAGTATGTTTGTTTCTTGAATTTGCAGCTTTTTGCTGATGTGGTGCCTAAAACAGCTGAGAATTTTAGAGCACTCTGCACAGGTAGGTCTTTTAACTGACTTTTAATGAATATTATTAGAATTACAATGCTATACGTGGTCTTTTAGTTTACATTCATATATTGTGCAGGTGAAAGGGGGATGGGACCAAATACTGGAAAACAGTTGCATTACAAAGGAAGTGAACTCTATAGATTCCGTAAAGGCTTATGTATTGAAGTATGTTTATAAGCTCAACTTTTCTTAATCAAATTATCTACACCTTAAAGTCGTACGATTCCTTTGAAAAGTAAAGTGCAATAGTTCTTTGGTATAATGATTCATTTAAGGGGTTGTTTGGCAAAATTGTGCTGAATCATTAAGAGTTAGCTCTGACTCATACAACATGTTTGTAAACTTACCCATTAAGTGGTTGCATGAACCATTAAGAGGTGTAACCAAACGTTACAGAGGTATTAAGAGGCTACAGATAAAAATGTATTTTGAGATTGAGCTTGAGGTTTGAGATCTATGTTTAGAACCATCTCAAGTAGCTCATGTTTGTTTACAACCCTAGTTAGATTGATCTTTATCTTACTTGTGTTTATGCAAATAACTTTCTTCATTGTTGCAGGGAGGTGATTTTGAGAATCAAGACGGTAGGTATTTAATTTTAATCTTGTTTTTGTTAGAGTGACGTATTGAGTAGTTTAGTCTTTTCATTTTCTATAATTATTCGTGTATCAGATTTGTGAGTGTTATCTTTTGATGGTTACAGGTTCAGGTGGGGAAAGTGTATATGGAGTATATTTTGACGGTACAATTTGAGAAATTGTTGTTTTGTTTTTTATATGTTTAAGATTAGTTATAAGTTTTATACCTTTATTCGTATTACCCATATTGCTAATACTTTCTGTGGTTTTTATAGACGAGAATTTCGAACTGGATCATAGTGAGCCCGGTCTGCTAACAATGTCAAATGTTGGCGAGAATACGAATGGATCTAAGTTTTTTATAATATTCAGACCTGCACGCTTTCTTAACGGGTAATTTGTAAGTCTGATTTATTAGGAGTTTATAATTAAATAACGGATTTAGTTATTCGATTGTAAACTTATGACTTAGGCCAATAAATGTTGGTTTTGCAAGTGTAATTTACCCACAATAACTTGAAAAGAAGTTAAATTAAAAGTCTTGTTTAACTAATCAATGTTATTTAATTGACAGGTTTCATGTTGTTTTTGGAAAGGTAATAAAAGGAATGGAAACGGTTGAAAAGATTGAGCAGTTGGGATCACATGGTAGAAAGCCTTCAAAGCTGATAAAAATTACAGACTGTGGTGAAATCTTTGAAGATAAAATGAGCAATCTAATGGAGTCTGATAAAGGTATAACCTATAAAATTTAGTAATTATATGATATTACTATTGCAGTAATATAGTTTCTGTAATCATCATTGATTATTCATATAAATTCGAACAAGAGCGTATGCGTCTCAACTTATATTGATACCTTTTTAGGCGAAAAGGAAAAAAATGGGAAGAGTGGTGATGGACCAGTAAAAAGAGCGCATGAATCAATTGTCGGTGATAAAAGGAAGAAACAAAAGAAGAACTTGACATCTGAACCATCCAGATTTGAGAGGTCAAGTGAATCAGAAAGTGGAAGTAACAGCTCTGAATGATGTTTTTGAATTCTAAAAATAAACCTCCAAATAAAAGATGATGATGGTTTGCGGATTGTGAATGTTTGATCTTATTTGATACTATACAAATTACAAATAGTTTGTTTGACCCGTGTGATCATGTTTGTTTGACGTTTGGTCGTTTTTGCGTTATCGTTTATGTAGACTTAGTTGCATATTAGTTAATGTATTTAACTCGTTACAAGGGTAGACGGTGTGGGGAGGGCTCGGGCTATGGGTGAGTACTTATAAAAATACCTTCAACCATCCAAAAAGAGTAGTTATTGTTATGAGATATATGAATTCAAACATGTGGATGATCACCAATTTCAACATTTGCAACTAAATAGAGATCTCTTAGATTTACCATTAATGTTTATGTCTTCTTGTATTCTTAATAGTGTAAATTTTGTAGTATAAATACCCCTGTAATGTAAAGAGTAAAATGCTCCATCTCTTGTATATAATTATATGAGTTATACACTTCTTCTCCTCTCCAAAAGTACTTACAAATATATCTTATAATTTCTTCTAAAAGTTCTTAAGTGTTGATAATCAAGTTAAATTTATAACACGTTATCAGCACGATTAGTTCTCTTATCATAATCAAGAGATAATTAGAGCAAAAGATCATCCATCAAGGGTAAGAACTTCATTAATAATACATATATATATTACACTATAATGATAACTACTATAATAAGTAAAACAAGTTTATAAGACCTCCTTTTATGTAGATTTAATAACCATTGGACTTCTAACCATCTAACTTTTATTTATGTAACTTTTATGTATGCAAGTAACATTTATTTTATGTCAACTAAAATTTACTTATGCATCTAACATTTATATTATATCAACTAACATTTACTTATGCATTCTAACACTTTATTCTTATGCTAACATTTATGATTATACTAACAACTTTTCTCTTATTATTATACTTATAATTTTTCTCATTCTCTTTATACATTTATCTTTAACCTTATAATTCATGTCTTATTTTCTCAAATTCTTTTTTTTTTCTATATAACACAACGGTCATATAACTGTTGCATAGTCGTTGCGAACGGCCATATAACCGTTGTAAATGGTTACATAACCGTTACTAACAGTTATAAATATTTTCTATAAATTAACCATCTCATTCACTAAACAGATTATCTCTTTTTCTCAAGCTTACTCAAGATAAATTTCAAACATGATTCACCTGGTTTTAGTGTTGGCTACCATAATGCTTATATACATTCTTTACCTTTTGTATAATTTCCCGCCATATTATTTGGGAATTTACATATTCGTTTATTTGTTTATAGCTCTTCCATTATATGTTATGTCAATCCTTATGAGTTTGTAAATTCTAATATTAATCTTGTTATTTGATTTACTCGTATTTAGTAAAAACCAAAATGAGCAACATTGCAAATCTTGAGTTCCCAGCCTTAAAGATAAGTGGGGAAAACTACATGCCGTGGACGGCATATGTAAAAAGGCATTTGAAATCATTGGGTGTCTTGGAAACATTAAACGTTGAGAATAATTGTTCTGAACAAGAAAAGGCAAAAGCCGATGTATTTCTTCATAAACATATTGCTGAAATGCTACAGTTTGAATACTCAATTTGTGATGATCCGTCCACATTGTGGAACGATTTAAAAGATAGATTTAATAATCAAATGGCAGTTTTACTTCCAGCTGCCAGAGATGAATGGTCCAATCTCAGGCTACAAGATTTCAAAAATGTGAACAATTATACATCTGCCTTATTCAGAATATGCTCAACACTTCGATTTTGTGGGCAGAATGTAACCGATGAAGATATGTTGGAAAAAACTTTTTCGACATTTCATCCATCGAATGTGAGTTTGCAAACATATTTACGTTTGCAAGGGTTTAAAAGATATTCTGATCTAAACTCATTTCTTCTTGTTGCCAAGAAAAATAATGAAGTTTTGATGAAAAACCATCATGCGCGCCCCACAGGGTCACTAGCGCTACCAGAAGCAAATGTTGTAACCAATGATAATAATCAAATCATTGACCGTAAAAGCGAACGTGGAAGAGGTCGTGGCCGTAGCCATTTTAAGAACCATCCTAACCATTCATTTAAGTGGAACAATAGCGGTCGTGGTCGTGGACGTGGATGTGGTCGTGGTTATGGTCGAGGTCAAAGAGCTAATAATTACCACGCTTCACGAAATGATAATCAAAACCAACAAAATAAATCTAAAAATGAAGTTGGTACGTCTCACAACCATGACAACTCATGCTTCAGATGTGGAGGCAAAAATCATTGGTCAAAAACTTGTCGCACGGCACCTCACCTATGTGAGTTATACCAAGCATCTTTAAAAGGCAAAGAGAAAGAAGTTAACCATGTGGATAACTTCGATAATGACACTACTGAGCTCAATAACTCAGATTTCTTGCCTGGCTTGGAACTTTAAAAGAAACATGCCTTGAAACGTTGGAAGAAACTATGCTTTGTCTTAATATGCCTATTGAATAATTATGTATTTCCTTTTTATCCAATCATGCTTAAGTATGTATAATTATTGTCTTTCCTTTCCTGTGTAATATTTATTAAAATGAACTTTATGTAAGATATTTCGTAATGATTTATTCTTTGTTTAAAGATCAAAATGAATCTTAATGGAGCACAAGATCAAACAAATGATGGTGATATGTGTATAGCGGATAGTGGTGCCACACACTCTATTCTTAAATCTAAAA
>WOUH02000006.1:109127-119155 GCA_009936405.2 Stevia rebaudiana | reverse complement strand
ATGGTACCCGCTTCGGCGAAAGTTTACCGCTTCGGCGAGACTTTGCCGTTGCCGAAGCATAGCCGCAATTTGGGGAGGGGTAGCCGCTCGGTTTCATTATTGCCGAAGGAGTTGCCGAAAGGCACTCCCTTCACCCTAAGTAATTGTTATGTAGTTAATATGAAAATTACAATAACGAAGAAACAAGAAAAATGCATGCGAGTTTTAACTTGAAAAAGGTATTAACAAATATTTTTTTGTATGACTAAATTATAAAAATGACTGCACCTTATGGCCTACACCAAGCTAATGAATCATTCCCTTCAAAGCAATCTTTATTTATTATTTCCGTAACATTGTAGGCTTGTAGCCTTGTAGTACTTGCCGGATACGGAAACCATTTTTTATTTATTTTTGAATAAATTGTCAAGATGGTCATTTGATTTATTAATATTTTACTTTTGGTCTCTATGTTTTATAAATTACATATATATTTCAAAATTTTGATAATTTGTAACACATATAGTCCCACGTATAGTCCTTGGGGACTATACGTGTTACAAAAAAACTTGTAAAAGTTTGCTAAAACACAGTTTAATTTGTAACACATATGGTCCTTAAGGACGATATGTTTCAAATGGTCAAAAGAAAATGACCATATAGGTAATTTATGAAACTTAAAGTATTTCTTTTTTTCTTTTCTTTTTTTTTTCAATACTATTTTACTTTGTATTTTATTTGTCAAGTTTGTCTGTTGGTTAAAAAAATTAATCGTGAGTTATTTACAATCTAAAAATTAAATTGTTTATTCAGAATAGGTAAATAAAGTAATCAATCTTAGTCACGATAAGTGTTTGGATCGTTTAAAAATCATCATGAATAAACAATGATCTTTTAGCTTATTGATTAAGATGGAGATGAGAAGCTTTACTTCTTTTAGAGGTCTTGGGGTTTAAATCCAAACAATGAGAATTTTAAACTAATTACTAACCATTTGCTGTTTTAGAAAAAATAATCATGAATAGGAAAAAGTTGGCACTATCTTATTAAAAACGACACTTTAAAAGTATTAAAATAATAACAAACAAATAATTTCATACTAACAATTACTTATGTCGGGGTTTCGACTTTAAAGACTTCTTTTGACCAGTGACTACCACTTCATTTTGGACCACATCAAAAAGTGGCTTTTCCTTAAAATTGGGTTTGCCAATTTGGCCATGTAAAATGGCGTTTTTCGCCTCAAGATCAGGGAATTCTTATAATGATGCGTATTAAGTGGAAAATAATTAGTCGGTTGAGTAACATATACATATAGAGGCTGTTGTAAATAATTCGCCACAACTTCATTATTCGAACTTCAAAATCTCTAACTTAAAAAATAAAATAAAAATTTGATAGATGTTGTACCACCACTAGAGTGTACATGGTTCGGTTCGGGTTTTTGCTTAAAGCTGAAACCGTAACTGAAATATTCGTTTTTCACTTTTTAAAACCGTCCGGGTTCGGTTTTTTGGTTTTTTTTTATTGCTTTCGGTTCGGTTTTTGATTTTTTTCGGTTTTTCAATTTTATTTGATTTTTGTTTATTTAAGTAAAAAAAGGTTTAAAATGCAAACAAGAAGATTAGTAATCGATGATTCATGAATTATTTTATGAGACGATATGAATTAAAAGTGGCGAAAACCCTTTTTCGTCTTAGTAAATCCAACCGTTTCAATAATTTAACATACTTTATGATAAAAATTGATGTATAAATACACTAGTATATTTACAAAATATATAAGAACTGTCTAATTAAGATATATAAAACTTTAAGAGACTAGTTTGTTCACTAAAAACTATAAAACAAACAGATACACTAATATATATACATAAACACATATTAAATTTATGAATACACTAGTATATTTATAAAAAAAATCACAAACATTAGGTGATTTGGTTCGGTTCGGTTTTTGAAAAAAAGAAAAACCAAAACCGAACCGAATGTTTCGGTTTTATTTTTTCGGTTCAGTTTATTTCTGGTTGTTCGATTTGGTTTTTTCTATTCGATTAATTCGGTTCCAGTTCGGTTAATTTGATTTTCTGCTCACCCCTAGCTACCGCTAACAAAGTTCCAAACGCCACAACAAGAGACTAATAGGTGGTTAGTGAGCTAACAAAGTTCCAAACGCCACAACAAGAGACTAATAGGTGGTTAGTGAGTTTGGACTATGGACAACTTAGGGGTTGTTTGACAACTTTTGAATGAGTAATTACTGAACCAGTAAGAGGTCTGAATCATTAAGTGTTGAATCAGTAAGAGGTCTAAACCATTAAGAGACAATATAATGCTTAACCGTTCAGAGAAAAATGTCTGACCAATTTAGATAACAGGTCTTAATCATTCAGTCTCAGTATAATGTTTAACCATTCAGATGCATATGTTTGAAACATTCAGACATTTGTTTGCAAAGCAAACAGTCTGAACCATTAAGAGCCTATTAAGAGGTAAACAAACAACCCCTTAGACACACCAAAGCCACTCGCATCCCTTTGTTGATTTCTTTATGTGATCCTTTACGCAACACATAGAAGAATTAACCAAATGCCCGGATATCTTTAAAAGTCATGAAAATTACTTTCAGATCAAAGCAATTCAGTGGTTCCTCCAAAACCTTTTTGCTCAGATAAAATACATAGAAAATTGAAGAGCGAATCATGTAAAATTGTTCTGATTTTCAAACTAGAGAGCCAAAAGAATATGACCAAGTTTTCTAATTCGGTTTTGGGATCGCTTCATATGAAGTTTAAAATTTGGCAAAATTAGCCTCTGAAATTTTCCTTTATATTGCGAAGATTCAAATTTCTAATGAATTGTTAATATAACATTACATATTTACATGTTATAAAAAAATTGCCCTAGGCATCTCGAACCCAGCCAGGTGGGCTCTACCCCCTTGGATCCTGTCAGGGGGCTGCTGTCTTTAGACCCCGCTCCCAGGGGATGCCGCTGTAGGCCCCCCGTCAAGACGCAACAGACTCAAACAAGCGTGCACCCGACACATGTTTAATATAACTATTATGACTTATTCAATCAACCAAGTTAGTCTCAATTACATCAAAATATCAAGCACTGATTTACCGCTACATATCAAACCTCATACTAAAACACCATTCAATTCGATAACATTAAGATAAAACCGAATCTAAATACAAATCACCTCCCAATTCCATGGAAGGGAGAGTTTCAAACCTAAGAGGTATTATCATGACATAGATGTTTGATATTTCAAATCATTGGGGATATATACCATGATGCAATACAATCTGTAAGCTAGTGTGTTTCATGCTTGGTACGTAATAGTACATGGTTAGTTAAAAAAATATATTTTTGTCCATAATTGTTAAAAGAAGTTTATAAATTATACGTAAAACCGATTGATACAAGTAAATACCATTTGAATTTGCCATGTGTAGTTGCTTCCAATATATAATATAATATTAAATTGAATGATTAGATGTCTTCAACATCCTGTTTATTTTATATTATTATTTCCACCAATATATCTCGATCTCTACTAACTTTTAGTTTATACCAAAACCTGCTCCACCCCGAAAAGCATTCTCCAACTCATACCCATGGAGCAAGATCCCGACTCATCACCCACCTTCTGGTTCCAACAACAAATAGCCACCAATCGCCGCCGTAAACCACCCATTGACCCGGTGGTTCTCATAATCCTCATCCCTATAGTTGCGCTGCTGTTCCTCTTCTTCTTCCTCCCACCATTTCTATCTCACACTTCACATGTTCTAAAACCAGGTTCTGTAAAGTCTACCTGGGATTCATTCAACATTTTCCTTGTACTCTTTGCGATTCTTTGCGGTGTTTTGGCTCGTCAAAACGACGACGGTTCATCTTCCGCTGCAGAGAGCAGTAGCTATACTGGTAATAACGTTCAGGCGTCGGGTCATTGGAGAGGCTTTTCGGATCGGAAAGTGATTTCGGGCGGGTTGAGAAGAAGTAGCAGTTCGTATCCGGATTTAAGGCAGGAATCGGAATGGGAGAACGGCGAGAATCGGATTCGGAATCGCTTTTTTGACGATTTTGGTGTGGATTTGTACTCGTCGCCGGTGACTCGGTATTATAACGAACTTTCACGGCGAAGCGACATTGAAAAGGAGAATTTGTACCGATCGTCTCCAGTTTCCGGAGGTGTTCACCGGCAATCACGGCAGAGTGAAGCGGATCAGGTCGAATTTTCTGACGAGAAGGAGATTGTTGTGGATACATTCAATGTCACTGCAAACGCACCGGAATTACGAGAACAACCACCTGTGACAACGGCTCCTCGTCCGATTTCAGCTCCGTCGGCCAATTCAAAGAGACATTCGTTCCGAAGTGTTGGGAGGAATGTGAAGGTCGATGTACAACCGGAAACTGAATCTGAGGAGATGGGTACAATGCGACCCTATCATCATCCTCCGCCACCGCCGCCTCCACCACCACCGCCTCCGATGACGGGGGTGAGAGTACACCGATCGCATAATAAACATAAGAAATTAGAGCTGAAAGTAAGTGACGCTACGAAGGAGATAGCTACGGCCATATCTTCATTGTATAATCAGAGAAAACGGAAGAACAAACGAAAACTGAGAAATACTACCGGTAGTTCGGATTCGTCTCCACCATCAGTTCATTCCATACGATCGGAATTTGAACAACCACCGCCTACTCCGCCGCCACCGCCACCGCCACCTCCGCCGTCTATGTTTCAAAATTTGTTCAAAAAAGGAGGCAAACACAAGAGGATTCACTCCGTTCCCGCACCAATTTCAAGAACAGTTCCTCCACCTCCTCCACCACCGCCACCGAGCTCAGTCTTCAATAACATATTCAAATCAGTCGGCAAAAGTAAACGGTTTCATTCACCTCCGTCTTCGATGTTATCAAAAAGTGGAACGAAGAGTAAGCGTTTCAGCTCTATCACCGCTGCTTTCTCAACGCCGCCGACACCTCCGCCACTACCACCTCCACCGAGATACACATTTCCCTTAAAATCAAAAGAAACAGAGCCTCGATCTACGAGCAAAGGTAAACCGCCACTGCCTACAAAAACCAGCAGTTACTACGATTTTGTCCCTAGCGGTTCACAGTCTCCGTTAATTCCAATGCCACCTCCGCCACCGCCGTTCAAGGTGTCGGCGATGAAATTCGAGGTCCGTGGTGATTTTGTAAGGATACGGAGCACCCACAGTTCCGTGTGTAGTTCACCGGACCGTGATGCCGTTGAATTCTCTTCATCGGTAATGGATACAATTGGGCACCCTAGCCCAGACGTGAATGCAAAGGCCGAGAGTTTTATATCCAGACTTAAAGATGAATGGAGAACAGAAAAGATAAATAAATTATGGTAAACAGAAAATGGGCTGATCTGATAGGTTTGGATGTTGAGGGTAATTTCATGCACCAGGTTTTGGAGTTCACGTCTTGGCTATACTTTTTGTTGCTCCAGTAGTACAATAATTTGCTTGTAAACATATTCCAACAAACAAAATAACACAAACTAATGAGAAGCCTAAAATACAAGCTATATGCATATAATCAAAGACTTTTTCTAGATGTATCTATTCTTGGTTTTCTAATAGAAACTACGCACCTGTCTAATATCACATATTGATGGTTACAAGCAAAGATGGTTTCATGGAGATTGAATAAATGAGGAGGTATCTATATGACTAGACAAGATTCAACTTTATGACCAAATATACAACATGTTGAGCATTGCAAATTGAGCCCTTAAGAATTTTAATGGATAAGAAAATGTAAATTTTGATGTTTTTTCCAAAGTCAGGAGTAAGTTGACAGTCGTATATTCTCATGAGCGTGAGTGTGCCATGTAGGCTGTCAGTAGTGGATATGTGACCCCATGGTCGTGTAAGACTATGCGTAGTGGTAAGAGGGTGGAGAATGGGTGGGTTTTGACGTGTCAATGCCATGTAGGAGAGAGAATGAGTGGTGGAAAATGGGTGTAATGTGTCAGTGGTGGAGAGAGAAAATGTATTGATTATTTTAATCATTGATATTTTTTTTAATTCTTTTAGTTTATATAATTTTTAAAAGTAAAAAAAAAAACAACTGAATTATAAAAAACATAATTAAACATTCAAATATTCTTAAAAAATATATAAAATAAATTTAACAAACTACATAAATAGAAATCAAACGGGTGGCTCATAATAGTATTCGCAAATGGCACGTCCTTGGTCTTCTGTAATCATGTTGTGTAAAATCAAACAAGCATACATTGCGTTCCCTATTCTGTTGGGCATCCAAGCACGTCGGCTCATCAGAAAAATAATCGTTGAACAAGAGTTCTTAAGCCCTTGCACGGTCACGATTTATATAACCTCTTCTCTGAATTGGTCTACCAATGTGTTAGGTATAAATTTGCACCGTGGCCCCAACCGTTGCTATGAACAACTCATCTCTTTCACTCGAATCGGAAGACGAAGAATACAAATCTAGCGGGTCCTCCATTGTTTTTTTGGTTGAAAAATACAGAAGAGAGTGGGTGTGAGAGAGTGAGATTTTAAGTTGTGAAAAATATAGAAGAGGGTGGTGTTTTTTTGTAAAGTTTTTTTTAATGCTCAAACGGTCGAAAATCAGAAGGTGGGACCCACACCCAAAGGTCACCTTCTCCCTCTCCACGCCGTGCCCCACCATGCCGCCGTGTTTCGGTGTTCCCGGGCGTCCACGCCCCACTACGGGCGGTCTAAGGAAATTAAACTTTAAAAGTGGAAAGTGAACAAAAAAGAAAGCCTTCATCCAACAAATGAAGGCATCATGTATAATTGGGTAATGCCTTGTTGGACGATTACGTTTTTAATGTTATTATTATATCTATATTCGAGCCATTTAGAAGTGAAGCAATTTAATGCCATGGCCCTCTCCAACCTAACATGCTTTAAAAGTGGATACTTTTTTTTGTTCAATTTGTTGCCAATTTATATGACCATAGGCATTCAAGTATGCATTTTTGGTGATAATTACAGAAAAGTTCATCATAACAAAAATACCTTTTGCTTTGTTAAGAGGATATTTTGAAAGAATGGGTGCTTGGAGTTGTAAAAAGGACAACTATGGTTTGAAGATTTATTGCACGGAAACTTTTTATACCTTTAGTCATATTGTTTTTTTTTAAGGCTTAAACTATTTGCTGACAACTTTAGTAGGATTATACTGGGTATGTTTGTTTGTTTGTTTGTTCTATTTGCTGACAACATTGGAACCGTTGGAAGATCAACTAATTCCCCTCATTAGTTATTTATCCCAGTGATTTGTAGCTGTAACAACTAGTTTCGTAACATTTGGGAAAACAAATTATAGTTACTGTATGTCTTTTAGGCCATCGTGTGGATGGTGACAGACAATGAGGCGGATTTCCCACAAATGGCTCATATCATGATAGACTCATTTTTTGTTGTGTACGTGTTCTTGGTGATGGGATGCACGGAGGTGTGGGTTTTTATATACGTTTAGGTTAGTTTTATTTTTGGGCTACTTAGGATGGATAACTAAATTTGGGTTTATTATACTAAAAAATCTAATTCTAATTTAATAGGAATAAGCTAATTCGCTAGTGTAAAAGTGGTACTAATATGTGAAAAACTGAAAATGAAAATGAAAATGAACGGATGTACACGTGTTACGTCAACGGCACATAAATACATGTTAGAACTAGCATTTAATATTATGGTCTAGATCTTACTCCAGAGTAAATATATAAATTTCAATGAAAAATTTTATAGAGAGAGGAAACTTGAATACCCACTTCTTTGTAGAATTTTCTGCTCTTAGAAATGTTTTTTAGAACCCTGATACTACACCTTGAAATTAGCGGGTCAAGACTTGAGCAATCATTCATATGTAGTTTCATAACGCTTGGCGCATCATAAATGATCAACAATGACAATGTTTGGAATGAAGACTTAATTGATGCTGTCTAGCTACTAGCTAGTGACTATTAAACAATAAAAATGTTCCCTCAAACATTCATCTTTTGGTAGTTTGTAACACTTGGCGTATCCTAAAATTATTAACGATAGCAATGTTTGGAAGAAGCACTTTAATGATGCTTTGAAGCATTGGCGGATCCGCAATGTTTTTTATGAGGACGGAAATTTTTTTAGGGTCGTTTGAGCATCGATATATAATAATTTTTTCTTCTGTTTCGGGCCGGTTTGGGTCGAATCGGGTTTGGGCTTAAAGTGGCTACGCCACTGCTTTGAAGTTCCAATCGCGATGAGTTTTAACGGACAACGAGTACCGTAATTATTTCATATTTAGTGATCAAATTGTTAAATTGTTGAGGGAAAATGTCGACATTTTTTTATTATAAATGCAACCTAAGTCTGTCAAATATAATAATATTAGATATGTGTTTGAAATTAATTCCCTAACCAAAAGAAAATGTTGGGTTTTGCATTATACGAGTTATATAATAAGCTGTTAGAAAATTAAGAATGGGCTGAAACTCTCATATGGACCTAGTATTAAAAGAAAATGGGCTAGTAGCAGTTAGAGGTGCCACACCGATTTTGAGTAGAATGGGTTAGAAACCGTTAATAATTGGATCGTTAATTATTGTTTGGTTTGGTTTTTGTTGAAAGCGAAATCGTGTGAGCAGATAAGACACGATCTCGTGAATTGATTTTATTGGTTGGAAAAGTCGGACCAACCCTACCTTACCTTCCCATCTATTCGAGTAACACGCCAAGCCATATATCCTCCTCAATTAATAATTGAAACAAATAATTCATTCATTTATATTTAACTTCTAAGAGGAGAACATATGTTACGACATGAAACTCAAGAAAAAAGATTAAAAAAAAAGTAGCATACAAAATGCAGATAAAATAAAGTTAGTTGTTAAGTAAAACCAATTAAACACATTTCGTTCAATGCACAAGTGTTACGATCAACAATACCAAAAAGCAGACAGAAAAACGTCATCATGTTTTTCATTCTGTCATAAAATCTTAAAACATAATCATCGTAAAATGAGCGTAAAAAACCCAAATTTAAACGGAGTCTTTACACTAAACGTCTACTTGCTCCTAATAAACAAATAACTTAAATGCATTAGCAGTGACGAAGCTTGCACAAATCACAAGCGGGGGCGAGAATTTGGAACTCATAATTTTTTTTTCCTATTGCTATGTTTCGAGTCATAGATTCGGGTCGGGTCAAGCAATTAAAAGTCTAACTTTTCATTCAAAATCCCTATTTTCATTCAATAAAAAAACTAAAATATTTGTTAACAAACAAATACATTAAATGTTTATGATTATGAATAATGAAACAAAAACACTTTTTTTTCTTTGGTTTGTAAAAGGAATTAATAATAATTTTCAACTTTCCCATTATATATCAACCTAAATTATATCTATAGTTTTGCATATCATCGATTCAATCAAAATTTAACGCCTTAAAAAATATAAAAACCTATTAAAACTTGAATTTCACCAAAACATCAAGATACAATCAAATTTTCAATTAAACAACATAACAAGATTCAATCAAATATTTAAAAGTCAAAACATCAATAAAACCTTGAATTTCACCATATAAAGAAAAAAAAAAAGATATTAGGATTTTAGTCGAGAATGAAAAACCAGAGATGATGTTTAACTCTTAGCTGTTGATTTGGGGTACAAAACCCAGTTTATATGGCAGATTACAGCGCAATTTGGCGCATTGCAGCTTGGAGATGGCCGATGGTAGGGTGAGAATGGCGTATGGTTTGGATGATGAATGAATGCAGCTTTTAAATCGTTATATAGCTCTAGTGCTTCACGTCGTCTTCTGCCTTCATGATTGATATGCGCCCTTTTTTTTTGTTTGGAATGGGCCACAACTCACTTAGAGCATTCACATTAGAGTCTTTATAAATTATGTGAGTGAGTTCTTTATATTATAGGGATTAGTTGAAAGTGGTTGTGAGTAAAGAGATATAAAGAAACTGATGAAACTAGTAAATATAGAGAAACACTGTTCATTAAA
>WOUH02000006.1:92414-109027 GCA_009936405.2 Stevia rebaudiana | reverse complement strand
TTCATTCTTTGAATATCAAGAATGATTCTTCTCATTGTGGTCCCTAATCCTTAAGCATAATTCCTTCTTCGTAATTTCTCAAATCTAAGGTGGTCCGAGACTGTGGTTTTGCTCTAACTCCTTTGTAATTTCCTCTTTTGTTCCTCCATCATACCCTATCCAACCATCAAACCATCTTATCCCAAAGTTACCATCAAACCCACCCTCACTATGGTCCACAACAGACTCGGAGTTGAATGAGTTATATGATCAAGTTTTTTCTCAGCTCTGAACAAAAGAGGAGCAAGTAGTTGGTCAAGAGGGGTACTTGTCTCACATCGGAGACGAAATACCGGATCCGGAATTTGTACCCGATTCTGAAGAAATACCTAATTCAAATAAGGGGTACTTGACTGATCCCGGAGCTGAATATGTAACCGGCAATCCGGACGACGAGTATAACTTTGACGAATGGGGGTGCAGGAATTTTGACCCAAGAGGAGTTAGAGCAAAACCACAGTCTCGGACCACCTTAGATTTGAGAAAATTACGAATAAGGAATTATGCTTAAGAATTAGGGATCACAATGAGAAGAATCATTCTTGATATTCAAAGAATGAATTTGACAGGAAGAATAATATGAGAATATAGTTCAACATACTAGGTTGGTAAGATAATAAATAGATAGGTGGATTTATTAAATGCACTTAAAAAAAAGATTTCGTAGGCTAAACAGACGTCTTAGCCGACGGTTTTTGGATTGTTAGCCTACAGCTAGCCGTATAAGGAGATGGCTCGAACTAATGGTTGGGCCCGTAAACTAATTCCAATGATTACAAAAGGGACGGCTAAAAAAGCACCGGTTAAGCCGACGCTTTCGGGAAATTAGCCTACAAGTTAAAATAGTTGACGTCATTGTATACGTGTCAGCCTCTGGTTGGTGAGCATATGGGACCTGTGTGGGCCATACGTCGGCTTAGCCGACGGTTGAGGTACGTGGCACAATCTGATTGGTGTTGATTATAAAACCGTAGGCTAAATCTGGATGTCTATTTTGATAATTTAGTTGGTCAAAATATCTATTTTGAGAATTTTCCCGATCTTATTTTAATTGTCAATGATTTGTTTAAATATTAATAAAGTACGTGATCCTCGTATCTTTATTTTCTTTTATTATTATGCGTTGTCTTTATAGTTGCCCGACATTTCCGAATATGGATCGGAGTTCAAGGTATTATTTACATAATAAAAGGTATTATTTACATAATAAAAGGTATAAGCGAGTATTAAATTAGTATATTATGATATAAGAAATGATCATGGTTGTTTATATGAAAAATACATAAATATGTCGATTCATAGCTGTTCATTATAAACTTATTTGGTTACTAATTATCTATCATAAATATTAATACCATAACATATTCTTTCAAAAACAATTGTATCAAATGTTTTGAGTAATTATTATTAATAAAATAACGCAAACTTAGTGTACAAGACGTGCAACATGCATAAGTTCCGATGACACGTCCTTAACCTGTATTTCGGTAGAGTTTTGTTTTCATAACTAAAATGTGACCACCGTTTCATGTTTATTGGTTATAAGTTGGTATATAATATTTTAGTCAATATTTATTATACATGAATATATTTAATCGATAATCGATGCAATAAGATGTAAGTTTTTTATTATAAAGATACTCCACAACGGTGGAGCATTTAAGGCTTTATAGCCCACACATCACCACATGTAGGGAATGCATGGTGTATTGAGCACGGATGCATGTAGTGGATGAGGGGTGAAATGAGTATATGGTAAGGATGGTTAAAAAACTGATGGAATACGTTGACTAGGCTATATGTGAGATGAATTGTCTCTAATGTTAAACAATAATCTATTTTACTTCTAGTCCAAAATAAATTACATAGTTACCCTGGCCTGGTTTATATCTATGACTTTTCATTTAAAAGATAAACATTTACCAAGTATATAAGATTATATTTTTAATACACGATATTCTAACTTAAATTATTACAAAAATAAACCATCTATCTTCAACATGTTTTAATGTTTTATTAATGGTGGTTCCCATGCTTTCACACCCGTCTCATCTTCCACCATTATTAAACCAAGCTTTCTGTTGTTCATCACATTTTGTATAATCATTTTCAGATCCACATTCACATTTAGTCTGTGATAAAAAAAAAAAAAAAAAAAAAAAGTATCTTCATTCCCCTGTTTCCGTGAACCTCACCATCAATCACATAACAATTCCTTCCAGTCAGTAAACTTTAAAATCATGTCGGAAACTGGAGACGGAGTAGACCACCTTCGAATTCCGTTTGAGAAGATCAAATTCGGTAAGAAACTCGAGGTTCAGGGTTATGGAACTGTATTCGAAGGAGAATTTAACGGTCAAAGAGTGGCGTTAAAACAGTTGAACATCACGAATCTGGGTAACGTTAAACCTCAATTGTTAGCTGAGATTTTAACAATTTCTCGATTCCGGGTACATCCGAATCTGGTGGCGCTTCTAGGATTCTGTGATGAGAAGAGCAACGAGATAACACTGGTTTACGAATATGTAGCGAGTGGAAATCTAGCAGATAAGATGAGGAAACGACTGACGACGATCCAGCGATTTGAAATCTGTCTGGGTGCTGCTCGTGGACTGGATTATCTGCACACCGGCGTTGACTCTGGTATCGTTCACGGTAACATCAAACTATCAAAAATCCTGTTGAATTCAGATGCAACTTCATCGAGATTTGAAGCAAAGGTTTCTAGTTTTGGATTGTCGAAAATTGTGCCCGGAAAGGCCCAGAAGAGTCTGGATGAAGTTGCGACCAAGGAGTCAGATGTGTATTCGTTCGGTGTGGTGTTGCTTCAAGTGTTGTGTGGTGTTTCAGAATTGGTAGATACCGATGATTTTCTGGAACGCCATGTTACCGAATTGGTACCCAAGAAGATGCAACAAAACAAGTTACAAAAAGTGGTCCACTTTGACATTAGAAGGGAAATCAAAGAAGAGGCATTGGAAACTTATGCGAAAATCGCTTGCAGGTGTGTGATGGAGAACCCTCCTAAGATGGCTCAAGTGGTTGAACAACTCGAAAAAGCGTTGATATTACAGGTAATTAATTCCTTATATATATTAGTAGACAGTATGTATACAATCATCGATTCGAGTTTATTAATGCAGGGAGGGGAGGTGACGTATGTCGAAATTCCAAATGTCACCGAGGTGGAAAAGAACAATGAAGGTGTGAATGATTTGATAGCCACCGATGATATCGTTGGTATAGTTTCAGAATCTAGCAGTAGCAATGGTGACAAGAAGGCAGTCGAAGATACTACAACCGTGAGTCTCTCTCAACCAAATTAATTCACTTTTCTTGTGTTTATATTATCTTGTCACACCAGTAACTACTTTCGTTTTTAGTAATAACTCAAAACATTATAAAATAAACAATTACAAAGTTTAAATCATAACAACTATCTGAGTTTTATAATAAACATAAATAAATATACATATAGAAGCCAGCCAGCTAGCATGATGTATTAACTTATAACGAATTGTGACTTGTGATGTTACGTTAGCTATCGTACATTAATTAGCACCGGTGCAACTTTTTCAACATGATGTATCAGGTTATAACTTTTGTCGAGACTAAAGAAATTTTATAATTAAACACTTTATGAATTATTTAAACTTAAAAAAAATACTTGGGTAGCATTTTCTATGCATGAATGAAGACTGAAATTTAAATGAGTCATTACATTACATTGTAATGAAATAAAATATGTTTTATTACACTTAGGACCCGTTTGGTTGGACGGAAATAAATGGACTTTGAGATATTTGGAATCTGAATTCAATCACTTGTTGTGTTTGGTTGTCAATGACAAGGAATTGGAATTGAAATGAATTCCAACAAAATCCCACACTTGATGAAATTCAATTTTCTTCCATGCTTCAAATGATTTAGGAAGACTTCGTAGGAATGTTCGATGTCCTCACCACCAACCTCCCTTAATTGCGCACTGACTAACACCGCCGCCACCACTTCCTCCGCCGGTGACTCCACCCCTGCCTTGTCAGCACCGGCTACCACCGTCACCGCCACCTGCCCGCTGCCGCACGCCACCACTTTCTGCCGCAACCACTCGTCACCGACCGTTGAAGTTACTACACTTCACCAATAAATTGATCACCTTCAAATTTCATAACAAACCCAACCAAACACATTTTTTATTTTGAAAGGAATCATATAAATTCCAATTCAAATTCAATTTCCAATTACAATTCCAATTCTATTTTCAATAAATTTCGCAAACCAAACGGGCCCTTAGTAATGAAATGTACAATTACACAAGTAATGTGATTCTCTCTTTTAATAATTTTATTTCCTTGTTGGAGGGGTGTTTTTTTTTCATTCCTTTCTTTGAAAGAATGGTCCGATCAATTATCCAACTCATGACTCGACCCAATATCGACCCCATGATCCAACCCATGACTCGAACCATAACCCGACGCATTACCCAACCTATGATTGAACCATAACTTGACCCATTACCCATCCCATGATCCAAACATACCGACTCATTATTCGAACCATAACCCGACCCATTACCCAGCTCATGACCCAAATCGTGACCCGAACCATGACTCGAAACATAACCCGACTCGTGACCCAACCCATGACACACGACCCATGACCCAAACCATGACCCGTCCCACATCCTAAACCACGAACCGACCCATGAGTTGAACCACAACCAAACCACGACCCGAGCCATTATCCAACCCATGATCCAAACCATATGACCCGCCCCATGACTCAAACCATAACCCGGCGCATTACCCAACCCATGACTCGAACCATAACCCGACTCATGACCCACCCCATGACACACGACCCACGACCCAAACCCTGACCGTCCCACATCTAAACCGCTAACCGACCCATAAGTTGAGCCACGACCTAATCCATGATCGAATAACAACCAGAACCATGACCCGAAGTCCCGAACCATATTGTATTTCGTTCATTCGTCTTTTTCTTTCTACCAAACAACATGAAATAATTTTTATTTCATCACCATCGGTAACCAAACATGACAATGTAATGATAATGATCAATTTCATTCTCTTGTCTATTTCATTACGTTTTTCCATAACATTCCCTATGCTAAGTTTTTTATTCAATTATTGTTTAGGCTTTTGATATCAACCAGAAAAGGAATTTGGGCATGTGTCCTTTTATGTAGTATGTTTCTTGCGCACTTGAGTGGTATACGGTACACATGTATTATTACGTATAGTTTTGATATCTACCTCTAATAAAGCATTATAACTAAATGTCATATGTCATTTTTTTAATTTTTCTATATCTTTTTGATTATTTAAATTAATTAAATCAATATTTTAAATTCCTTTTATACTTTTTATATTATCTTAAATTATAAAATAGATTTAAATTTATTATTATCTAATTAAGTATTTTTTGTATATATATAAAAAAGTACATTTTTATCCATTAGGTTTGCAGTAATTAGCAGTTTTAGTCCACCGTGAACATAAACGGTCTCTAACGTTTCAAGTCTTGTCAATTTTCATCCCTAACGTTTCAAGTCTTAAAACTTTTCATCCTTAACATTTCAAGTCTTAACAGTTTTCATCCTTAAGGGTCTTAACAGTTTCCGTCCCTAACGTTTCAAGTCTTGACAAATTTTTTGAAAGGTTTAATGACGGAAATTGTTAAGACTTGAAACGTAATGCACGAAAATTATTATGGTGGACTAAAGCTATTTTAACTCTTGAAAATTTCATAGAGGAAAACCACACTTATTCTATTTAAATTTAATGTTACTTTAATTTGTATAATTATAAACTAAATTTAAAGAATTTATATTTAAAAAGCTTCTAATAAATAATTTTAAAATATCAAAGCATAGTTTATAGTTATAAAAGTGTCAAACATTTATGTTCTGAGTGTTCACAACATAGTAAAATAATATATATATGCAATGATTCAATGATACAATTTTAAATGTTGATTATGTAACATTATGTAATGCACAGGTTTTAAGATAGTGTTATATAAAGATATCTTAAGTCTTAACTAAAACTAATCTGGCAGGTGTCTCCATCCTGGATTATTCAGATCGTATTGTTTGGATTTTGATATTATAAAACCTCATAAAAAATCTGATCCAATCAGAATAATCTAAATAAAGATTTGGTTCAAATTAAGAAAAATCCAAATAAATCCTGATAATCTGAATAATATCATATAACCTTTCTAGTATCTTTTTTATTCCTGATCTTTTTCCCAAATTGGTTCTAATATGTTAATAGTTTAAAATCACTTGAAACACATAATACCAAGTTAAATTTATAAAATACCTACTCTTATATACTTAATCCTTATACAGTGGCCATTTCTTTTAAAAAGTGTTATAAATTATAATCGATAGATGTGTGTCTGAATTATTGTATGAATGTATAAATTCGACTAAAAGATGTATGTTAGGTTTAAAAGTAAAATACATAGTCACATGTCCAAAATCCTTTAACACTTAATATTATTTAGATTTAACGAATATCCGAATTATTTTTTATTCAAATCCCAATAAGGAATTCGGATTTGGATGGATCCGAAAATCCAAATAATTTGGATCACTTTTTTTTGGATTTGAATATTGATCGGATTCTGGATAATGAGCAAAGAAATACAAGTTAAATTTATAAGGTTAATTGAAAGAAGATTAAGAATGTTAATGAGCAAACCTTGTGACAAGTTTTGACGAATTACTCGGCATGTTAAGATGCAAATACTTTTATTACGTTGCATACTAATTAACCGAATATTGGAACAACTGGTTTGATGCAGGATAACAAAACCCATACTGAGGATGATAGTAGCAACAATGATGTAGCAACCAAAAAAGAAAAAGAAATTATAAACTTGGAAAACGAATCAAACAATCAAAACGAAGAAATCCAAGAAAAGGATCCAGAGACCACCATAGATGATAATGACTCCAACAAGATCATTGAGGAAGATGACAACATTGCTTCTAGCAATGGTGACACAGCAAGTATCTCAACAAACCAGGTAAATCTCGATCAGTTTCTTGAGGTTGAAGTAATTATACTGCAATATCCTGTTTTTAACTAATTTAATATATAACAACGCAGGAATCTTCCATTGGAGATGAACTTGAACGCCTTCGAATTCCATTGGAGAAGATCAAAATTGGTAAAAAAATAGATGCTGGTGGTTACGGGACCATGTTTGAAGGAGAATTTAATGACCAGCAAGTGGCATTGAAACGCTTAAACATCACGAACCTTGGTAGCATCAAACCCAAGCTTTTATCGGCTGTTTTGAACGTATACAGATTCCGCCACCACCCAAATCTTGTGGCTCTGATTGGGTTTTGTGATGAAAACAACAAAGAAATGATACTCGTTTACGAGCATGTCTCGGGTGGTAATCTAGCAGATAAGATCAGCAAACATCTTACCACGATCCAGCGACTGGAGATCTGTCTTGGTGCCGCTCGTGGGATCGAGTATTTGCATGAGTCGAAACCCGGTATCATTCACGGACACTTGAAACTTTCAAAAATTCTGTTGAATTCGGAGTCTGAAGCTAAAGTTTCGGGTTTCGGGTTCCCCAGACTGCTGCCTGGAGATGTTGAGATTGCTCCAAAATCCACAGGCAAGGAGTCTGATGCGTATGCGTTTGGCGTGTTGTTGCTTGAAGTTTTATGCGGTGTACCAGAATTGGTGGATACTGATGATTACCAGGAACGCCATGTGAGTGAATTAGTTCCCAAGAGACTGGAACAAAATATGTTACGCAAGATCGTACATTTTGATATTAGGGATGAAATAACAAATGAATCATTGGAAACCTATGCGAAGGTCGCGTGTCGGTGCGTGATGGAAAACCCGCCTACCATGTCTGAGGTTGTTGAACAACTTGAGAAAGCGTTACAATTACAGGTAAGATAATATTAGAAGATGGTATGGTTTGGTTTGGTTAATGTGGTTTTTTTTTAAATTTTAGTTTTTGATGTCCAGATATCTGGTAATGAAAATGGTCTTCCAGTTGGTGAGGAGGATCATGGTTTGAATACAACAGAGAAAGAATCTGAAGAAACTCATCTGGTGAGATGAATTGAATTGAATAAATTTTTATTATTGCGTGTTTGGGGTAAACTAAGTATTTATGTGAGTGAAATAAGTTAGTCCCAAACAAAACAAAACAAAACAAAACAAAACAGGTAATTTAATTTAATTTAATTTGTTGTTTAAGTAGAAACATAAATGTAATGAAGCAGGTAGAGCAGAGGTTTGTTGTTCCTATTTCAGGCAATAATGATGAAAAAGAGAATCTTGAAGAAGATAATCATAATACAACACTACTTGGGGTCACGGTATGTATGTATGATTTTTAACCAAACCTAATTTTCTTTATCACTTCAAGTATAAGGGCTTTTTTTGTTTTTTTTTTTAATAATAATAAAGCCGTTGAGACAAGTTTATGATATTTGCAGGGTGGGGATGGCCAACTTCTGGGTAGTAGTAACAGCAGCAACGGTGGTGAATGTGAGACAAATATAGCAGAGGAAGAACCCAAAGTAACAATTACTACTACCACCACTACTACTGCTACCACTGATGATGATAATGCTCTCGTAAGTTAAAGTGGATTTTGATTATCTGCTTATTTAGTTTTCATAAGATGATTGGGCATTAAAATATCCAAGTATGAGTGAAAACTAATATAAACAAGAAACCTAAGGTAGGATGTTGATGGTTTTACCTCTACACCATAGGAATAGTGCATTTAAAAAATTATATACATTATATGCAAACGAGGCCTAATCAGTTTACACTTGAAACATGAATGTAATGCAGCTGGGGAAGAAGGTTCCTGATAACCTAAATGTTCCTCCGCCTGAGATTGAGATTAAAGAAGAAGAAACTCTGGAATCAGAGATGAATCCATCATCTGCTACGGTGAGTGGAGTTCATCATAATAATATATCATGGCATGAAATGAATTTATCATTTGAATGCATTAAAAAGCTAATCTCAAGTGAGTGCAGATTGCAGATGGATCATTACTATTAAAAAGCAATGAGAAACCTCCTGAGTTGATCACCATCAATATGAATATGAGAGGCAGTAATTCTGCCACCCAAACCCAAGAATCTATGATGACAAGTACATTTTCTGAGTCTACCAATGCCAATGGTGATGACACCACTCCCTCAGATTATTTGCTGCCAAAGACTCCTCAAAACAACAACAACGTGGTAACAAATAATTATGTTTTAACTTTTAATAAACACTTTTTTTTTTTTTTTTTTTTTTTTTTTTTTTTTTTTTTTTTTACGGATGAATCTGTTGTTATGTTATTACCAGAAAAAAACATCAACCTACTGCGGTTCCTGTTGGCAAGTCATCTACGACGGGTTCGTTCTCTTTCTCATCCATAACTTAGGTTTAATCTTCTCTAAACTGGATCAATTTAAGCAATAATGAATATTCTTGATTCTTATTTCTACTTTGTAGCCTTGTTATGTTACAGGGTTGTTTTGTACGGAGGGCTATTCTGGAATAAATTGGTCTCATGGACCACGGGTCAATGTTCTAGCAAAAAGGATTAAGGTAAATAGGTTGTCTCTCATATACTAAAAAAAAAACATAAAATCTGAGCCGGGGGTCTCTCTGGAGCAACCTCTTTCTTTATCCCTCCGGATAAATGTAAGGTCTGCCTCCCTCCCCAAACCCTTCATTTCTTGTCTGGGTATGCTTGTTTGTTTATATTGTCTCTCATGTAATCTTCTTTCATCTTATTGTTAATACGTTGTTTCTTCATCTTACAGAAGAGAGATCATCGGCATATTACTTATTTATGTTCATGATTGGTTCGCTTGTTAAGCATTGTTTGAACACATAGTTCCAAGTTTGAACATCGGATGTATGACATGTTAAGAGTGTTTGGGATTGCATATTTAAACAGCTTATGCTCAATATTGAGTACAGGTTATTTCACTCGCAACAATCGACAATTAAAACTTCAAATAATCATGGTTTTAATGAAACCAGATATGTTTTTACAGCAAACATAAATACAATTGGATTTAAAACATTAACAGAGTACAAAAAAGCAACCATTTTTATTTTTATTCAAACCAGGTCTATAACTGTACAGTAGACCAACCAATAAGTAACACAAAATGGAAGTTCAACTTTCATATCACACAACAGAAACATGCTACTACTCTAAGACTGGAAGTAATCATCATGATGATCAATGGAATGTTGATTAAGAAAATATACTTACCTCACCATGAAAAGCTTTTCATTTTTTGGGTTGCCTACGAATCTGACAACATATACTTTACTTGTAGCTAACCATAAACATACATGCCAATTGCCAATTCTATCGTCTAAATCCAAACTTGTGTAAAAAATGGGGACATTATTATTATTCTTTAGAGTTGTATGTTTATCCTTTCTGACCATTTGAATATATCAGAATAAACTTGATCTCCTCCCAGATCATTTCCAGTGGCTCCAGCTGCAACTCTTATAATGTCTTCAATCAAAGCAAAATTCCCCATTATATCAACATGGTTTCCACTTTGTGTTCCTCTTCCCTCCAAAAGCGTCGCAGGCGGGGCATGATTGTATTCTTTTAAGTAGGTTTTAATTCCCCAAGGATTAAACCGTGTTTTCCCACGCCACCCTTTTGCACACATGAAACCCGCACTTAAAACGGGGACTGTTTCATCCCCGTCAACTGAATAAACCCCAGATCTCAAGCAACCCCCGCCGTCTGCGGAGGCGTCGATCTGGAAAGGAATATAACACTCCGCAGCTGGACTGGATTTATAAACATATGATCTTTCGGTCGGTAACCCGACTCCATACATAGAAAATATTTCCATCTCTGGGGCATTTGGTAATCTGCACCATTTGTTTAATAAACCACTTACAAGGTTGGTTGGTAACAACATGAAATGAAAAAAAAAAAAAACAAACCTGGTTTCTAAGGGATTTGACCAGTACTTATAATGCTCGTATTTTTTGTCGTTTAAATTATCAGCAATCCCGTAAGAATAATGAGCACCACCGCGCTTCATCATCCTTGGAGCCACAAATGCCAGAAGTTCCAAAACAGATTCAACGGTAAAAGCTTTGTAATCTGCAACAGCTTTCAGACCCCCAACTCCCATTTCATGATATTCATTCCATACGTCTCCACATGATCTGTTTGCAAACTTATTACCCCCCTTGGCGGCAGCACCCTAAGCGCATGACGGTCTTAATTAGTTTGTCTAAAATTAATTAATTAAGCGAATAATGAATGATTACCTTAAAGTCCAACCTCTCAACTTTGGATGAATGTGATTCAGCAACATCCTTCCCGAAGGATATAATTCTCCCATAGTTATGAGATTTGGAATCATTTTCAGCAGCAATGCATACGTGGTCTGCATCTGGGGCCCAATCTAGTGTACCCCAGATGGCATCCCCACCCTTTGGTATTAATGACATTGTTGAATCCCACGTGCGTGTCATCCTCATTGCATGTTGTAATGTTTGAAAACCAAATATATCCAAATCAAGAACCCCAGGTGCAACAGCCCTACATTTATTAATAGTTTTTTTTTTATATCTAAAAAAAAAGTGATGATGTTATATTTTGAAGAGTCATATCCACCTGGCGACAGCAATATCCTTAGCTTCAGCCGAAAAAAGGCCTGCAACTATTTTTGGTAGGCCTAAAAAGGGCCCACCAATATTCATCACAGCTTTTATATGCTTGTCACACCAGTCTGATCCACCACCACCATGCTCCACCCATTTCATAAAATGTAAGAAGTAAAGAACCCCCATAGAATGTGGAATTACAACCACCTTTTCACCGCTTGTGGCAACCATCAGCTCTATATTGCTTTTCATCCTACTCAAAGTTTGATCTCGTACCTGATTATCAAAATACACCCCATAGATATATTGAAATAAAAATATTAAATTGTTGTTGTGAAAACAGGCACACCATACCTCCGTGTTCTGAAATGAGAGCCTCCAATCATAAGCAGCCATATACATGTTTTTTTCCTCGTATCCAATGCGGGCCAAATTTGCAATCAAAACGGCCCATACAAAATAGCCCGCAGCAAAGTAATCGGCTGCCACAAGTCCAGATACAGGCCTCACCCTTACACCAGGAGGGTCCAGCCCCGTCTCATTATCCAGTGACATATGCTCAATCCAGCACAAGGGCCTGCACATTATGTATATATTATATTATATTATTTTTATTTCTATCACAAAACAAACTTTTTGGTTCCAGGTCAAAATAAAAGGAACATTCAATATAGATTTAGACTAGAGGCTACCAACTATGCTACAAAATCAGACATATGATAGTATAGATTATCAACAAAAACATGCACAATTTGACCCCTTCTTTGCTTTGCTTTCAGCACATTTCACTTTCAAAAACCAACAACCCAGAACCTCATGGTCCACACTATGAGTTTTTTATTTTCATTAGGGGTGTTTTGATGAGTGTATTAAAAGCTAATTATGTGATACTGAATAATAAGATGAACACAACACAACAGAGCTAAAAAGCAATTAAACCATAAAGTTGAAAAGAAAAGTTATACCTTTTATAGACTTCACCAAACGTGCCACCCCAAAGTCGCTTCCTAAACAGACCCTCCATACAGGGGTGGCCTTCCCACAGTTCCAGACCACCGGTCACAATTCCGGGCACAAACACAACCGGATGCTTCGCATTCAATCCTTCTTTATGCAACTTTACACCCGGCGGGTCCGGCGTCGGTCCGGTAATTGCCTCCGTCACGTACTGCGGGAATGAAGCCGGCATCGCATTGTATAAGAACACCAAAATCCACCAAGTCGAGCATATGAATCCGATCAACCAGCAACAATTGTCTATACATGACCGCTTACTCCTCTCTTTCTTCAAACTGTTGAGGTTAGAATTCAAATCCTTCTCCTTTTCTGTATTCAAATCCTTATTATTCTCGATTTTAGGCGGCGATTGTTGGCCGGATGTCTTGGAATTACCGCCCTTTCTCCGCCTCGCAGGCATACTAATTGACGAATAAAGAATATGTTTTGATTGAGCAGAGAGCTGTATATTCTCAGATCAAATGCAATCTGACTGAGTAATTCGTTTGTGGATGTTCGCATATATAGTAAACTGAAAACTGTGATACAACATTTTAAACCCTAACTTACGGTTAAAAGAATGGCCTCTTGTTACTGATTAACCGGCGATCGGAAGTGTATGAGAATAAACGGACAATCGGAGGTGAAAGAATCTCCGGCACCGCTAAAACTGATGAGGAGGGTCGAGGTTATGTTGGATCTGACGTGGGCCCAGTTGTAGAAAAAAAAGCTGATCAAAAATACTTTTTGCGTTTGTTCCCCAACGTTTTACCGATTGACAAAAATAGCCTTCATTCTTTTATTTCTTTTATGTTGTGGCATACTCTAGAGCATTGCATAGAGTGAAATCAAAGTTATGGCTTGACTTGTTTGTTTTTAACAAATTATAATTTGAGCTTCAGATTGCTCAATTTTATCATTGTGATTCGTGAATGTCTTTTTTCACATAACTACTTAAATAAACTTGAAAAACATCATTTTGTGTATTGCGTCAGGAATTGCATATTCATATGTAAACTTGCAATTTTTTTTAATCCTATTTAAAGAACATTATTCATTATACATTGAAAACTTGCGTTTTAAAATGCAACTTTGTATGTTTATAAGAGAATATATACAATTCCTTTCCTCCATCTATAAAGTTTCACTCTCTTGTTTAAGTTACTCTCCAAAGGTAATTTTTAATGTGAATTTTTTTTCCATTTTTGTATGGAAAATAACTATGAAAAGTCTTTTCATTTGCTGCTACTTTTTTATATCAATAATAACTGATAATATTGAGATACAGGGTAAATGGGCAACAAGCTACGACGCTACCCATTTTTGGATAGAAAAACTAAGTCTTTTAAAAACTACATTTAGTGAATGTTGGGTCATAACATTTCTATGCATGAACTGTTGTATTCAACGCAGTAGCACCACCTCTGTCGCAAGAAAACCATAGGTATAAAATGCAAATAGTATAAACATGTGTTGATAGTCAAGACACGTTGTCATTGCTTAATTCATTATTTTGTTTTTCTACCTATACTAATTATAAAACACTACAATCCCAACCAAATGGAGTTGAGCTTTAATATAGTAAAAGCATTCTCAAATCAATCACACAACTTAATTTAAATCATTTAACATCATTTTTTTCTCATCAACCTCCCACCCTAGTCCCCTTCAATTTGAATGTTCATATAATTTTAAGGTAAATTATCAAAAGTTATTCTATTATAATAATATGTAAGTAGTAATAGTGATAAAATATGACAACCTCATGACATCTATTAATGCGGGTTAAGTCTCTTTATTTGACCATTTATAAATGTAACGAGTTGATCTAGAATTCTAAAAAGAAACAGATGTGTCTTTTGAAATTAAGGCCTTTATATATTATTACTACTTTTATGAAAGAGAAGTTTTCGAGTGGAGTTAGTTGTATTTTAACAAAACGATGATGGCATATTGTATACAATGTAAGCTTGAGGGGCTGTCCTTTGTCGGGACTCGGGAGGCGATGAGGTCAGCCATCGCTTGCGGAATCAAAACGTAACTTTTCTATTCTTAGGATTTGCAAAAAAAGATAGAGACGAATAAATAAATTTAATACCAAAACACCATGTATCGGTATCTATTAATTCAAAATGGACATCGGTTTAACTCGTTTGCAAAGAGTGTAAATTGATTAAGCATGTTAATGTATTGTTTGAACCTGTAATTTTAAATTGTGTGTCAAATCCATGTATCATATGATGCAGTGCTTCGAGCATGATTGTTGGGTACGTGTGATCACATATTCACATTAATGGTTGTCCACGTTAAGGGGTTGGACAATTTCGCCAAACCTGATGAGTACAATCGATGCTACCAATCATACCGGGAATGCCATGAATTTCATTGTGCTTCATATAACCGTTGAATATCCTTGTTAGTCGTTATATGTAAATATTCTTTAGCATATAAAATAACCATAGTGTTGCAAAAAAATTATAGGCATTCATGATATGTTGTTTCGGGATATACAAAAATATTTATCGTTTGAATCGGGAATGTTACCGATGACAAGTTGTTTTAGGGTTGACGTGTATTGAAGCTTTTCGTCTCCCTCGCTTCATATATTTCTTGAAACCACTCAAAAGTTGGGTCAATATCTCAAAAAATTCTTGAAAACAATTCTTTCGACATCTGAAATCTTGTTCTAAATACGTCATCTGTGAATTTTGGCTCGACAACAAATTAATCATTCATTAGAGTCTTATGAGCGGCTTTTCGATCAAGAGCCACGTATCTCCGTGTTGACTTTGCCTTGTCTTGAATTTGTGTTGAAGTCTCAACGTAGTTATAAAAGAGAGTAAGAAAATATGTGGAGAATGATAAAATTTTTAAAGGGTTTAAAATGGAGTATGATTTTTTTATTGAAGGTGGTCGTCCAACGGTCAAAATTAACGTTTTCGTCGTCGGGCTTTTCAACCCGATCACAAAACCAGAGCGGGGTACCTCAGGCTACGTGGCGGTGTAGCCCACAAGCCTGAGGAACCCGAGAGTGAACCCGACTTTATTATTGCTTACAATACATATTAACCCGTTGCTTAACACTCTAGAATTTGAGTAGACACCTGGTTTCGTGTTTATTGCAAACCAGTTGATCCGAGCCAAGTCACAGAGACGCGCACTACAACTGTACCACCACCATGTTTAAACTTTAACGTATAAACATCTAATTCATCATAACTTCTTATTTTACACGGTTTGGTTCCTTTATCGCCATAGAACGTAAACTTACTAGTTAGTAGTTATACTAGTAGCAAATACAAATAATTGCCGGTGTCCAAAATAAGTGAGAACATAAGTTTCACTAAATTTCAAACATGATTAATTGTTGGACCCGGTTTTTTGGTTTCAACATAATTTTCGTGTTTTTTTTACTCGAGTGATGTCATTGTATCATCCAGCTTTTATAGCTTAATATATTGTCGGTTAAAAAAATCATTGGCCAATAATATTTCAAATTAATCATTTATAATAATAATGACGTTTACTTTCATTGTTAACAGCAATCCTACTAACATAGTCATCATTGATTTACATTTGATTTCATTTAGATTTTTTACTTGTACATTTTCTAATTTGGTTTACAATCATCATTGTCATCTTGGTAGAGTATCCCTATTATATGAGGGTGGAGGAAGTACCCATCAGCAACATCAATCGGCAAAGTTAATGGCTCGACAACACCACCGCTACTAACATCGGGTAGTGGGAGGGTAGGGTTGGGCGGGTACGTTTTGCCGAGTCGATTACATGATTTGTGGTTAAAATTTGACCGTTGGGAAATAGAGTCAAAAACCCTACGAAAGTACAGGGACTGAAACTGTCAAAACCGGAAACTGTGTTACAAAAAGTTTG
>WOUH02000006.1:46846-73524 GCA_009936405.2 Stevia rebaudiana | reverse complement strand
TCCTTTAGCCACTTTCACGTGGACCATACTCTTGATCGGTTCCTGGGCCTGGGTCATCAGGGCCTAGCCCGGTATCATCCTCCCCTTCTTGAAAAGGACTCGTCCTCGAGTCAAAATCGACGTCAACCCCCTCGACATATGGTGTTAAATCTGCCACATTAAAAGTGGCCGAGACATTGTAATGACCAGGAAGGTCAATCTTATAAGCATTATCATTAATCCTTTTGAGAACACGAAACGGACCATCCGCACGGGGATGTAACTTTCCAAAACGCCCAAGTGGAAACCGTGCCCTCCTTAAATGTATCCAAACAAGATCTCCCTCGTTGAAAACCACTCTTTTACGATGTTTATTAGCCCTGTTTTGATATTGTAGATTATGTTTAATAATTTGTTCACGTACCTGCGCATGCAATTCTTTAACTTGAATAGCCCGAGCTTCGCCGTCTGCGCTAAAATGGTCACGGTCTAGTGCCGGAGCCAGGTCAAGGGGAGTGAACGGATTGCGCCCATACACCACAAAGAACGGGCTCTGACCTGTTGAGCTATGATTAGAACGATTATAAGCAAACTCAGCTTGTGGCAAAGTAAGGTCCCATTGCTTCGGATGGTTCCCGACAAGACTGCGAAGCAAATTCCCGAGACTTCTGTTTGTGACCTCAGTTTGACCATCTGTTTGGGGATGATGTGAACTACTAAACTGTAGCTTTGACCCCAACTTTTTCCATAGAGTGCGCCAAAAATGACTTACAAATTTAACATCCCGATCAGAAGTAATGGATTTGGGTACTCCGTGCAATCTAACAATTTCAGCAAAATAAAGTCGGGCAACTTGTGAAGCATCAAAAGTCTTCAAACATGGAACAAAATGCGCCATTTTAGAAAATCGATCCACAACGACCATAATGGAGTCTTTCATGCGTTGGGTCCGAGGCAAGCCCAACACAAAGTCAATAGTGACATCTTCCCAAGGCCCACTCGGAACCGGTAATGGAGTATACAAACCCTGATTGGTATGAGTGGTCTTAGCAGTGTGACAAACACGACACCGTTCAATGAGACGAGAAACATCGCGATCCAACTTTGGCCAAAAAAATCGATCACATACCAAGGCAACTGTTTTATCTCTGCCAAAGTGGCCAGCTAGACCTCCTTGGTGGCATTCTAACACAATGGCCTCTCGAAAAGATGATTGGGGTATACACAAGCGTCTACCTTTAAAAAGAAACCCATCCTTCCTATAATAGTCTTTGAAAGGAGCCTCAACACAATGTGACCACATAGATTTGAAGTCTGGATCATCGGCATACAAGTGACACAAAGATTCAAATCCCTTAACATGGATGTGGAGTGATGACATGAGGTTCTGGCGGCGACTTAAAGCATCAGCCACGGTATTGGAGTGGCCGGCTTTGTGGCGGATTACAAAGGAGTAATCTTGCAATTTTTCCACCCATTTAGCATGTCGTGGGTTTAATTTAGATTGCCCTTGAATGTAACGTAACGCTTGATGATCGGAAAACAAAACGAATTCACTCGGTAGTAGGTAGTGTCGCCAAAACTCAAGGCAACGGATAATCGCATAAAACTCTTTATCATATGTGCTATAATTCCGTTTGGAGTCACTAAGTTTTTCGCTAAAAAAAAAAACTTATTCGTACACTAAAAAAAAAAACTTATTCGTACACTAAAAAAAAAAAACTTATTCGTACACCAAGTTTCCTTAATTCGCCAAAACCCTAATTACGTTTACGATAAACCAATAAAAATCTGATAGATACGTTGATCCGGTTATTTATTGAAACTGATTTACCGACGATAACGATTGATTGGAAAACGATGAACACACCACCGCGCTCAGGGAAGAAGAGACGGAAACCAGAGGTTGAATATGAGTTTTCTTTTTCAGATGTAAATACGGCACGAGATGCCGCGTGGGTGTTGGGCCTGGCTGGTTATATCTAAATGACGTAATTGACAACTGAGTCTATGTGGTTTGACATTGTTAACTATATTTGTCTATAGGTTTTTTCTTTTTAATTTATGTTGTTTGCATTTTCTAATCGACTAATTGTTAAGTTTTTTTTTTCTGTTACCTTTTAATGAGAAGATTATAATACCTGATGGATTCAAATGGTTAAAATTAGTTAACTTTCATTTAATTATATAACATATTAAAAAGGTTGTATTCATATATTAAAAAAAAACAATATTTTTATTTATGTAATTAAAGTTTTTTTTTTCATTTTGTTTGTATTTAGTTTTTTTTCTCACGTTTAATCGTTAACAAAACACATTTTAAATATTACAATATCACGTAACAAAACATAATTTTTTTAGGTTTGACTTAAACTCAAAACCTTTCACATCAGGATACCAGTAGGCCATATTAGCCCTTTAGTAATAAGAATATAAAACATAGCTTAAATATTACCATATCACCTAATAAAACATAAGTATAGCATGACCAATTTCAGTAATAAGACTATTGTTCTCATCTTCCCATGAGTTATGCCTTGGATAAGAGGAAATATATATGTTAAAAAACCAGCGGTAGATCTATTCCGTAGAATGTTATATTCGTATTTATTGTATTATGGTTCTACAACCAGCAATAGACTATTGTAAGGTTTTATCCATTTCAATCCCTAAGGTATTATAGTTTTTTTGTTAAAAGTTAATACAAAAACTTAAGTATGTTAGTAATTTGAACTCAGATGGTTTAGAAATGCATACCACATGCCTTAAATTGCTACAAATAAAACCTTTGGACTCATATAGATGAGAGTGTCAAACCTTATGGACTCAATTGGCAATTACCTCTATCTAAATCTCATCATCATCGTACTCTGTATATCCCACCTTAAGGTAGGGTCTGAGGGGGGTAAGATGAAGACAAGCCTTACCCCAACCCCGTAGGAATAGAGAGGCTGCTCCGAAAGAAACCCCCAGCTCATGATGCATGATTAACCGTCATCCCAATGCTTTTAACGTTATTTTCACGAAAATAAGTAAAATAACGTTAAAACTAGTGCAATGATTTGATGGAAATAAATAAGTGCTGGATGAGCGAAGGTCGTGGGACGTGGAGCGTGGTGGATGAAATCAACGGATTGGCCTCACACTCCATTTCAGTGCCGGAAAACTCCTCCGGTGTATGTCTGATTCGCTCAACTTCATTCACTGTTTATTCAAATCGACGGATGGCCTACAACACTCATCCGAACGCACTCCCTGTAATTGATGATTTCATGATTGTCGCTTGGATGTCACCACCGGGATCTGTGATGAGACTCACCTTAATTATTGAAGTTGAAGACTTGAAGGTCACTGATCACAAAAGTAAGTTTAAGTTGGTGGAAGAAATCAAAAAACCTATTTCTCAGATGATGAAACGGCATCATCACCGTCTTGTCCTTCCGATGCAGAAATGGCAAACTCGAGCCAAGTCATCGTTGATTATGTGGTTCGGCTGCATAAATCAGGTTGTTTGATTACTGAATAATAATAATAATAATAATAATAATAATAATAATAATAATAATAAAATATCCGCCTACTTGATTGACAACAGTATTTGTTAGATGTTCCACATCTCATAACCTCTTTGCTTTTCTGTATCATATTGATTTGATGTTTTATTAACTTCAATGGTATATTGATTCTAAAATAAAATCAGTATAAGAAAAGTTTGTGTTTTTAAAATTCAAATTAAAGAGAAGAGCCGGCCAACTTGAGTTTTTTACCCGATGCTTACGTACATCACCCTCTACGTCAACGAGGTTGAATTGAAGATGCCGAATGTTTTGAAGATGTTTTATTATTTCTCATTAGAAAAGTTTCCATTCCAATCCAATCCAGATAGAGTCAAAATTTCATCATATGTAGAAAAACAAATATATATAATTCATAATTCATAAATCTTTAATCTTGTCTAGGATGGAGTCGATATCCGGGGTGATAATGGCACGCTTATTGAGTTCTCCGATATTGCAGCAACTTTTGTCTTGCGTATGAATGGCAACCACATCTTGAGCGAAAGTACAGTCAAGTCCTCCAGAGACCTGCAACAGAAAGCTAAAATTAAATACATAACTGAACATTTGCAAAAACGACTACTCACTCACTCACATTATAGAGATGATCGCCTAATTTGAGCTTGACAGCACCACTCTTATACACCAGCATTTTACCCATTGCACCTGCAGGAACTTCATTCAGACTGCAACCTTTTCCTTTTGAAGGTAGAGGCAATGTTGGTGGTAGTTGAATCAATATCAATTTCTTTTCAATCTCTTCCTCCTGACAAGGTAAGAAAAATCTCAATATATAATTTACATCCTGGTTTGAGAAAAACCAAGCTCTCATAACCAACCAGTAATCCAAGTTCTTCAGCTGGATTTGAAGATGACTCATTGGTTTTTAAATCTTCCTTGAATTCTTGTTCATCCAGAACCTCTACCGGTATGGTATGGTATTGCAACAAAATAATAATAATAATAATAATTAGTTATAAGGTTAAAAAAAAAAAAGCAAATAAAAAATATAATAAAGAGGAATTATACTTGGATTTCCTGAGTATGGCCTCCTTACAGGTAGGGTAACAGGATAGTACTTGTAATAATCCTGAATTATATATATTTCAGAAAATATATACTAAGCCTTGAAAAGTTAAAAGGAAAACAATTTTCAAAAGGGAGAGTTCTGGTAATTATACATCTTTAAATAAGCTACTTTGGTAATACATTTTTAGATGAAGTAAACTAGTGATAAGCAGCCGGAAAAGTAGCATGGCACGTAAAGGTACCCAGTATTGTATTGGTTGGGACATTAATTACCAAAACAGACCACTAGCTCAATAATAGTCCATCGTATGACAATACCCTTTTCAGGATCATGATATTCACCTACCCATGGTTCCTTGTATTCTTTCTTTCCAGTGCCATCTAGTCAAATAAAATGAATTAATGCAACTATAGGTTAATGGTTAACATGATAGATAGATAGATAGAATAGATTGAAGATTACCTTCAGATTTGATACCAGTGGGGCCAAAATTAAATGATGAAACCCGTGTCTGTGGAGCTGTACATACATAGAGAAAGTAGTATATATTAGACAAACTATTAATAGGTTGTTTGAGAACAATGGATATTGCCTTTTGAAATAACTACTGATTCAAATCATCAAAATGAAGTTATACACCATAACTGACAAACAAATATAGGTGACAATGACAAGGAAAAGGGACTTTACGCTTAATAATTTCAGGCTTCACTTTTGGCTTTCTAGAAGCTTCCTGCAAATGACCAACATAAAATTGCTTAGAGATTAATGGCAACTTTTAAATAATCATCACAGCAAAACAACATGATTATCATTAATTGAAAAAAGGATACATTGAAACGTTTCAACAATTCTTGTTCCTTCTTGTCATCAGCTTCATAATCATCCTCAACCTTCTCCCTGGACACAAACAATAATTCAGACTTCAACTTTTAAAAAATGTCACAGCTCATTTATCTATATCATACAGCACACAAAACCCTAGGTTTTTTATATTAACAAATATCAAATTAATACTTACGGCTTAGGTAAAACTAGCTTTTGCTCTCTGCGAGGAGGTGCTTTTGGCATAAATTTCATCTGTAAATCAACCAGTTATCAATCATATAACCGTCAGATCAAAAGATTCAGCAAAAGCTTGTATATTGAGTTTTTAAAATTAACAGTGAACATAGGAAACCTTTCTTGGGGGTTTTTCAGCAGAAATTTTAGTCTTCTCATCCATCACCATTGTCAATTGATTCCTATTAGTAAAAGACAAGTTTATTGAAGAAATAATATATCAGTATGAAACCAATCGAAATTTCTCAATCTGTCTGGATACTCAAACTCTGATCCTATCTCCAGAAATTATGATTATGAGGGGAGGAAGAATGATAAAAAAGCTACTTTCTCCAGCGAGGTGATACCGGCTGCCGTGGAACTCATCGGTGTTTCGACTTTCAATACGCACGCGAAGGTGGTGGTGGTGGTGGCGGCTTACAAGGTCTAGGAGAGGGGAAATTATATAATCCAATTCGTTACATTACTAAATTGCAAAACTCGTCCCTACATCTATTTTATGTTTTGCTTTTATCTTCTTAAGTTCTAGTTTGGCATGTTTGGTCCACTTATCATAAGACCTTCAGTTTTGTATGATGTTAAATGTTTATGCCACAGTTTTAACATATCAAATTATAATCCAAACTTTTGTTGTAAAATGAAAAATTGAACCACCGATAATTTTTACTAAAACCGAATCAAGTTAAAATGGTAATAATGGTTTGGTTTCTTACTGAGCTTTTACACAACTTGTCCAAAATAAGGGATAAACATCATCATCATCATCCTACTTAGTATATCACACATAAATGTATGATATGAGAAGAGTGATGTAAACAGTCTCACCTCTACCTTGTAGAGGTACTCAATTAGTGCAATTTTACTTTTCTCCGTTGAGAGCCCACACACAAATACATTTTATGTGTGCACCACAAAGAGAAAGATAAACAAAACAAGGTATAAACATAAGTGATAAAATGCAAGTAAAAACCAAAAGTAGCTAAAACGATTCGATTAATATGCTAATAGCAAATATAATCATGGAAACGACTTAATATTTAACGCAACAGGCTACTGAGCTTCATTTTGACATGGAATTGTCTTAGTTCAGTTATGGTTGCATTTCCGACACCTGAGGCTTGATTTTGGCATGTGTGTGCGTCGTATTCTTTTAAGCTATGTTTGCAGCTACTCTTCTGATAGATACATTATAGTCAGGGTCGGTCCGGAAGGGTGGGCGACCGCCTTGGGCCCACAGATTTAAGTGGCCCTTAATTTATAAAAAAATGTCAATATATTTTATTTGTATAATTTTTTTTATAAAAAATAAAAAAAATTTATTTGAGTTAGTTTGGACTCACTGAAACATAGACCAAAGTACCCAACTAAACATTTAAAATAAACTCAATATACTCATTGGTTCACAAATGAAAATTCTATCTTAAACGCCATGGATTAGGAAGAGTTGATCCAGAGGTTTGCTTCCAAAAATTCTAGGAAGCCTCAATTCATTTCGGCATTTAAATTATATCATTTCGCTATAATACATTGATTTTTTTATTATGTTATAACAATAACTATTGTATTATTTATCTTTTATATATAAACTACGATTTTGTTTTTTAGGTGTCCATTTTTTTCTCTCGCCCTAGGCCCACAATATTTTCAGGTTCTCAGGACCGGCCTGATTATAGTTATATAATGTGTTTGGGGAATGTGTGTTTGTAAGAAAGGATTGTATTATATCTATCTTTTGGATTGTTAAAAGTCTAAAATTGAGATTCTCCTTGTTAGAACAGTAAAGCTACTTTGATAGAAATGATAGTATGAAGGGTGTTTTGGATTGTTTATCAAGCTATATCCTTAGCATCATATATCGAATGTTTAAAAAGGAAATAAAATTTGATTTGGAAGTAATTCCTTCTCGGATGTGACAATTAAGTATATCAACAAAAACATCAGTCCATGCGTGATTCCACCTTTGTATATGAGATTCGACAGTTATGTGTAGAGCTGAGACAATCATAGGCAAAATTTAAGCAATCAAAGGTGGTTTCAAATGTTATATAACATCATACTTATCTAATACGCAAATTGATATCAAAACATAGTAATTTAAAATGCTTTAAAACTTCATACGCAATCGTTTCATTAAAAATAATTTATAATATGATTGTGATAAAATATATGTTTGTGGTAACGCTTTCTCTTTCTGCATGCTTTTGTGAGACAACCACATCCATGGCATCGAAACGTGAGAGTGAAACTTTTTTTCCTTCACATATTCATGTTAACAACACCCCCCAACCCCCCTACACACACACCATCTTTCGCGTATCTTGGTCTTACAACATGGCATGAATCATGAACCTACATTAATGAATAAAACTACTTTTTAAAACACATAATTCATTAACTAAAAGATAACTGACGTTCAAGTAAACACTTAAACGTTTATGTCATAATTAAAGTAAACATACGTACCATAACTTAAAAGTTAATATACTTGATATTAAATTTTATGCTAAGTAAATGTTCTATCATATTAAATTTTGAGGTATATATAGAATAATTGTTTTCTGATAAACTTAATCTTTTTTTCTGACGGAAAGTTATAGATCACACGACACAAAGACGTTAGTAATCTATTAGAGCGGTTCCAATCACATCCCTTTCGGATGGAGGATGTATATCAAGTCGATGGTTTTTCTTGCCTGAGAGAGTGTTTGAATCAATGTCTGCTTGTTCTCATCCAACAATCAAAATGAAACAAACACGCTTGATGTTGAAGTCATTATAGAAATGTTTGAAAACCTGTATAGTTATAGTTTAAAAATTGAGTGTTTTGAAGGTACCAATTAAATTTGATTCGTAAGATGAGATAGCATTTGCTGATGTATCTTATGCAATGATGGAGCTCGAGCAAAACTAAGAGGAGACAAGAAATCATGAACTAATGTGAGAAATCACAAGCGGGCAAAACCAATACCTTTAAATGTTTTTTTAACTACCGATGGATACATTATCATGGGCGAAAAAAGAACATCACCCTTGGTCTTGTGTTGAGTTATGGAAGGTGACAGTAGTCAGTAACATTGTGTTTTGGAGTCTCATTTAAGAGGAGAAAAAAAAGGATTTGAGAAGAAGTGAAAAGAAAGATTAAAAAACTGTGTATTCGTGAGTTTTTTAAAGGATGAATTGGAAGAATGATTTTTAATAACCTTCTCTTCTAACTTTCTTCCTGATTTAGAGATTATAATTTTTTTTTCTTTATACTTCTTTCTCTCTTCTCTCATTAAAAAAACTCAGAAACACAAAGTTATATAATTCCCAATCGTTTGATTCGACTCGAAAACACTAAATAAATTATATATCTCCTTTTCTATCCTTAATCCACTTTTTCTTTCGTAAGACACCACCGATTCCTAAACACTTTAGCAACACCATAATATTATTGTTGTTAAACCTTATACATCCATCCTGTAGAACTGAAGAAATTTCCGACTGGCAATCAGAAGCCGGCGCTGCAAACGGCAGCCAAAACCTAATTCAGGAGGCGATGGCCTGTGTTTATATTCCGGTACAAAATTCCGAGGAGGAAGTACGAGTGGCTCTGGACCAGCTTCCTCGAGATGCAACTGATATTCTCGACATTCTTAAAGCCGAACAAGCTCCTCTTGATCTCTGGCTCATTATCGCGGTTTGTTTCGATATTCTAGCTATATCTTATCTCACTGATTTTAATTCCGGAAGTTCTAAACATTTACTTTGAAGTTTCGATTTACAGCGCCTCAAGTACGGTTAGGTCAAATATCCAAGTCTCACGATATGTGGTTCTAGATTAGGAGTTTCATACTTCCATCGGATTATAGAACTCATATTAGGGCATATCATATTCTACAGTCATGTAATAACACTGCGGAACTCACCACAAACACATGCTTATCCTAAGAAAGTGATTCATCTAGGAAATTAGGATATAGATAATGAATTGTTATTTGGTGCAGAGGGAGTACTTCAAACAAGGAAAGATCGAACAGTTCCGCCAAATTCTTGAAGAAGGATCCAGTCCTGGTTTATAATCTTACCTTATTGTTTAGAAACAATATATTCAATTCAATTTCTTGTCAAATTTTGGATTAGTGTCATTCCAACCTATTTCCTTTGCAGAAATTGATGAATATTATGCGGATGTTAGATATGAAAGAATTGCCATCTTGAATGCCTTGGGGGCCTATTATAGCTACCTTGGGAAGATTGAGACAAAACAAAGGGAAAAGGAAGAACATTTCATTTTGGCAACTCAGTATTACAACAAAGCTTCCAGAATTGATATGCATGAACCTTCTACTTGGATTGGAAAAGGTAACATAATAATCCTTTTCTGGCACAGATCATTCTTTAGCTCACCATATAAAGAGAAGAGGGGGGGGGGGGGGACAAATTTTCAACTGAAGAGTTGATAAAATACAACTGTCCTAGATTGTTCTTATTATTTCTGTACATACCGACTAGCTTCTTCACTAATGCACTGTAGTTATGGTATACATTTGGTTACAGGTCAACTTTTACTAGCAAAGGGTGACGTGGATCAGGCTTTTGCTGCATTCAAGATTGTATTAGATGGAGACCGAGATAATATTCCTGCTCTTCTTGGTCAGGTGGATTCTTGTTAAATTACTTATCTTTGTAATTTTGGATGCTGGTTTTGTTCATTGAGTTCATAATGTATAAATAAATATAAAGCTAAATGAAGGCCTAGGGGTATGTGAGTTGTCATGAGAGAAATAATAAAGCTGTCTTAATACAGTCAACATCTTACCTAATTTGTATCACAAATTCAAGAAATCAGTGTTGAATGCCTATTTCAGTTCAGGAATACTTTTTATGATGCTTCTCTGCCACAAATTAGTTATTTGGTAGCTCTAATCACTAAGCTTGGATTAATGCAGGCTGGTGTTGAGTTCAACCGTGGGAAATACTCCAGCTCTTTGGAGATGTATAAGGTTCTTTTACTTTCTTGCATGGTTTGTCATTTTGATTCTGTAGATTATTGTATAACCGTTTTGGAGATTGGAAAATTTTGAACTCTTTGTTGCAATTCCTTATCCCACTAGGCTTTAATTGTATTATTCTAATCTTTGAAAGAGGGTCCTGCAAGTGTATCCTGGATGTCCTGCAGCTGTACGACTTGGCATAGGTCTCTGTCGCTACAAATTAGGTCAGTTTGAGAGGGCTAAACAAGCTTTTGAGCGTGTGTTGCAGGTAAGTCGCGCTAAAATAGAAAATAATAAACACACTTGTTAACATCTGCTTTGAATGTCCAATTACTTTTCAACTGCAGTTAGATCCAGAAAATGTGGAGGCACTTGTGGCACTTGGAATTGTGGATTTACAAACCAATGAAGGTTGGACTTATGCAGTAAGATTTATGTATTTATTTTTGTGTAACTGTTGTTGGTTGCAGCTTCTGGTATTAGGTGGGCCATGGAAAAGATGAGAAGAGCCTTTGATATATACCCATACTGTGCAACAGCTCTAAATTATCTGGCAAATCATTTCTTTTTTACTGGTCAACATTTTCTAGTTGAGCAGTTGACTGAAACAGCTCTTGCTGCATCTACTCATGGCTCAACAAGGGCACATTCCTATTATAACCTTGCACGCTCATATCATAGCAAGGTTTGGTCATTCATTTTCCAACATTCTGATTTTCATCTTTTAGCTATTACAAGGTGCCCAAACTTTCAGTATGAGCTTGAGTTTATTGTTTCATTTCACCTACTGAAGTATGAAGAGATGCTTGAACATTATATATTTTATTCCTTTGTTGCTCATAAAGTTCTCATATTTACAACCTATGTTCTTATGTCTTATATACAAATTGATCTTTATTTCCAGTTTAATCATATTGAGCTATGAAAGATTCTTACATTTAGTGTTTGTAAAATGTCTTTTTGCAGGGTGATTATGAAAAAGCTGGACTATACTACATGGCATCTGTGAAGGAAATAAATAAACCACAAGAGTTCATCTTACCTTTCTATGGTTTGTTAAATAATCTCACAAAGTTACTCTGATGATCAGGATATACATCTTACATCTGTATACTAAAACAGGTCTGGGACAAGTACAACTAAAATTAGGGGATTTCAAAAGCTCTTTGTCAAATTTTGAGAAAGTATTGGAAGTTTACCCCGAGAACTGTGAGACGTTGAAGGCAAGTGACGGAATTTGAAGCCACATCTTTTTACAACTGAATCTTTTCTTGTTTGATGCAGGCTGTTGCTCACATTTATCTTCAGCTTAACCAGACTACAAAGGCTCATGAAGCTCTGAAAAAAGCTGTCAGAATTGATCCTCGAGATCCCGAGGTTTACCGCTTTGATTATTGATAAAACTCTATATACATGATCCTGAGTTGCAACTTTTTTAATCTTGGTGCAGGCCTTTCTGGATCTTGGAGAGTTGTTAATTTCAACCGACTCTGGAGCTGCTTTGGATGCATTTAAAACCGTAAGAAACTTTTTCTTTTATTTTGATCTCTAAAAACCCTATTAACTTTATACATCTAATAAGTCATATGGGGGTGACATATTGTGTTTCTGTATGAAGTAAAACTGGTTTCAAAATGAGTATGACATACAAAGTTAATATGCTTTTTGAATTTCGACAGGCACGTAATCTTTTAAAAAAGGCAAATGAAGAAGTATCAATCGAGCTTCTCAACAACATTGGTGTTCTTCATTTTGAAAAAGGAGAATTTGAGGTTTGTATTTTGTAAGATAGATAGTGTATCTCAATATGGTTATGGTGATGCCTCGTGTTTCTTATTTCAGCTTGCCCTGCAAACTTTTAAAGAGGCCCTTGGTGATGGAATATGGGTACACTTAATAGACAGTGAATCGGAGTCTATCGGAAAAGCATTAAACCAACCGATGGATTCAAGTTTAGCTGCCCGAAAGCACAAGGATATGCAACCGTTTGATAATCTTGAGAAAGATGGTATTTCTGTGGATTTACCATGGGATAGGATTACAACCTTGTCCAACCTTGCTAGACTCTTTGAGCAGCTGCATAAAACTGAGACTGCTAGCTTATTGTACCGTTTAATCTTGTTTAAGGTAAGCATTCACTCTCATCTTATTATTATTATTTAGGGTAATGTCAGCATACTTAGGCTAGGTTGGTTGTCTTTTTTGGTACCCACTAATTATGCTTTCTTGATGATGCTTTTCCAATTTTCTTTTAACCTCAGTTTCCAGAGTATGTAGATGCTTACTTAAGGCTTGCTGCTATTGCAAAGTCACGGAATAATGTCGCATTAAGCATTGAACTGGTTCTTAACATCTCCTTATTTACATTTTTATATATATTCTTCATTTTGTGTCAAGTCAACATACTTTTATTTTTTAACTGTAGATCCATGATGCATTGCAAGTGGATGGCAAAAACCCAGATGCATTATGCATGCTGGGTGACTTGGAACTTAAAAACGATGATTGGGTCAAAGCAAAAGACACGTTTCGTGCTGCAAAAGATGCATCTAATGGAAAAGATTCTTATGCTACTCTTTGTTTGGTAATTAATATCCTTTTCAAATACATATACTGAATTTCAAAATCATGTTAAATGTGTGTTGGATATAGGGAAACTGGAACTACTTTGCAGCAGTCAGATCTGAGAAAAGAGCTCCTAAGTTGGAAGCAACTCATCTTGAAAAAGCAAAGGAATTATACACAAAGGTTTGACACTTTTTCGCAACCTACTCCCAGAATAACTTGAATTTTATTAACAATTTAGCAACCTGCATTCTGTTACTGATTGTAACAGCGAGTCTATGCGTGCTTCCTGAGATAAAAACAAACGTTCATCGTTTCTGTTATAAATAATATTATGAATTTTCAGGTTTTGGTAGAGCATCCAGCTAATATGTATGCTGCCAATGGTGCTGGTGTGGTATTGGCTGAAAAAGGTCAATTTGATATTGCAAAGGAGCTTTTCACACAGGTTGCTTTCTATTTGAAAAAAGTTTGGTAATTTATAAGTTATAATATTTTTATTTTTTTTTTTAAATCGTAGGTTCAAGAAGCTGCAAGTGGAAGTGTTTTTGTCCAGATGCCAGATGTGTGGATAAATTTGGCACATGTTCATTTCGCTCAAGGAAATTTTTCATTGGCCATCAAAATGGTATGACTCCACTGGGGTATATATAATCTTTTGAATTTGATGTTAATAATAAGTTGGTTTTTGCGCAGTATCAAAACTGTTTGCGCAAGTTTTATTACAACACAGACAATCAAATTCTTCTGTATCTAGCGCGTACGCATTATGAAGCTGAACAATGGCAAGACTGCAAAAAGACCTTACTGAAAGCCATCCATTTGGCCCCTTCAAATTACACTTTAAGATTTGACACAGGTGTCACCCTGCAGAAATTCTCGGCATCAACGTTACAGAAAACAAAACGAAGTGTCGATGAGGTGAGCGAATGATATAATAATAATATCTAAAGTTTGTGTATACTGAGGAAAGCAAATATGTAGGTGCGTGCGACGGTTGCTGAGCTTAAGAACGCTGTTCGTGTGTTTAGTCAGTTATCAGCAGGGTCAAATCTACAATTCCATGGATTTGATGAAAAGAAAATTGAAACACATGTTGGATATTGCAAGCATTTGCTCGAGGCTGCAAAAGTTCACTGTGATGCTGCTGAGCTGGAAGACCAACAAAACAGACACAGACTAGAACTTGCCCGCCAAGCAGCAATACGTGAGGAAGAGAGTCGATTGGCTGAGGAACAGAAGAAAGTCAAGGTAATTAATTAAACTTTTGTATAGTTTGATTGATTATCTTTGTGCTGAAACTGAAAACACTGAATGCAGTTAGAAAAAAGAAAACAAGAGGATGAACTGAAGAAGGTGATGCAACAGGAACAACATCTAGAGCGCATTAAGGTTACTCGCTAGCTAAATAAATAGGACAATTTATTTATTATAAATAGCAAAACGTTAAAAAAGGTATTTATTTATTTCAGGAACACTGGAAGAGTAGTGGGTCAAAGCGAAAAGATGAGGATGGTGAGAGAAGGAGGAGAAAAGGTAGCAGCAAAAAGAGAAAGAGAGAGAAGAAGACAGAAGAAGCTGATGAATATTATGAAGATGATGATAACACCAACACAAATGAAGAGAATCAATTCAATAACGATAACGATGATGATCCACAGGATCTCCTTGCAGCTGCTGGCCTTGAAGATTCAGATGCTGATGAAGACCCCGTGGTAATACCTATCTCTCTCACACATACACATACACATATAATAATGACTAATGAGTGATATTTGTTGTGGTTCAGGGTGGTGCACCTTCATCAAACACGGGTAGAAGAATACGAGGGTGGTCGGAATCTGAAGATGATGAGAAGCAATCTACCCCCGTTAGACAGTTAAGTGATGGAGACCATTTTCCTTAACAACCTTTGTTTAATTTACATTACTTTCTTGTCCAACTTCCATCATACATATTGCTACTCTAAGGAGTTTATATTAAATATCTTTCAGTCGAATGTCTTCACATCCAAATGATGTGGCGGAACATATTTTCAACACAAACTTGATTTATATGTCCAAGAATAAAGAATCATGACTTTTTTAGCAGTAGCTAAGAGTATCAAGTTTGGTGATACATTGAATATGTTATGTTGACTCGGGGTGTGGTGTCAGTAAGAAAATTTATTTATTACAACCCATTTTGCATTAACTATTTGGGGACCACAAAACAAAATTACCCTCTTTAATAATCTAGTCCAGTTGCACTACACCAATCTCACATGAATAAACTAAACTATATTGTATTCTCATTTTGTTACTAAATCATGGACCATCAGTTTTTTTTTAACGATAGCCATGCCAGACAAACATTATTATCATACTGGCAGAAATTTAGTGTACCTGCTTTAACTCAAAATCATGTATAATGTACATATAAATGCATTGTCTACGTCACACAGGTAACAAGGATCCAACTCTATGGTAATGGCTATCACAGAAATAGAATAGTAATTATGTATGTATGTGTTTGTCACTACACTGATAATGAGGACATGGACGCTATGGTGGAGGATAATAGGGTTTTCTCTTTGTGCTAGTGTTCATTATTTAGCCAATAGCTTTAAAGTCTTTATATGTTTTGAGTTTGCTCCCCTAATTATGAGTTCAAGCTCTGTCGCTGCATAGACGTTTAGTTTCTATAATTAATGTGTGATTATGTTTCATCAAAGTGGTATTTTTTCAAAACTCAAATAAAAAGACCTATTTACACAAAGAAAACTCTAAATAAAGAAAGGGACGTGAAAGAAAAGGTTTAAAGTTGGCAAAAATGCTAAAGATAATGATTAATATGACAAAAGGGTAACCGCAGAGCGAATCGCTTAAGACTATGTGTAATACATAGTGAAGGGGGCGTGAGAAGCTGAGATGGAGCCAAGTCACGCCTAAAACACCACCCCTAAGGCGTGAGTGGCTTGGGCGTGAAAGTGAACACGGGTGGGGGCACATTTGAGTATTTATTTATTATTTTTTTATCAACTAATCAGAATATACCACTCAGTTTATTAATTTTTAACTCACACACTCACCAATTACGCCTCAATCAATCATCAAAATGAGCACACTCTCTGTAGTGTACACGTGTCAATTGCGCATTTAGAGAATGAGATGTGAGTGCTCTAATTTATCAAATTTTTTATCTCTCTCACTTATAACCACTCAAAAAATATAACGATTATACTCACAAAATTTTTAAGAATGAGACGTGAACGTTAGTATAGGTAAAGGTAAATTAATGGGTGACTTAAGAAGCCCATGCCTACACGAATAGAGAATATGTACTTTTTGTCAGACTGATTGCATTCAAATGTTGTATCACGTGCATCCAAACTGGTACATAACCTCTTCTACACCCATGTGTGATATATGTTACGAAATTCCCCCCTCAACTATTCTGGTAATCGAAAAACCCCCCACGCACAGGCATAGCATTTGTGTAAAAGATGAAACGGATCCCGTTTGGATCTAAAGCTAAAAAGATTGGTTTTTAGTGAGTGATCTGACAGAAGCAGATGCGTTTCAGCGTCAGGAGCGAAGGTGAGTGGGTCCCACGCTCACTTACGATGTGTTCAGTGTGTTGCAGGTCAGAACAGAACAGAACAGAACAGACGCAGAGGTTGGTTTGAATAAAAGGTACGGTACAAGTGTTTAAAGCTGGCGGTATTTCAAGAAGATTCTCTTCTGATTATTGTTACTATTTTCATATCTCTATTTTTCTGTCACGCGTGTGTAGTTTTTCTGTCAAATTAACTCCCCACCAAACATTCAAATCACTTTCTAACATTTCATTTCATTTATTTTTACATGCGTCTTCAAATTTTCTCATCATCTCAATGCACTTCATATGTAAACAATTTTCAATCCATTAATGACACTCTTTTAGGATCATGTAAATTTGGAGCATTTTCGTTTTAAAGACATCTATTAAATTGTGTATATTATTATTCTTTTATGTTATATTAAAATCTATTATAATTATAATTATAATGGGTGTAGTGAACTTAACACTAATTTTCTTTCTAACGGCATCAATTTAGCTTTTAAATGTAAGAATTGATCTTTGAAGATTACCAGGTAATGATACATTAAACATACGGAGGGGTGTTAGTAGAGAGTATACTATATTTTAGCTTATAGACGTGTTGGTTAATTAAGTCTATCAAAGGTTTATAAGTCTTTTTTGGGGCTGAGATACATCTTTCTTTCTATATATATTCATTCATAACGATTCATGAAATGTTTGGTTCCATTTACCCCACTTTTGTTTTTGTTATGCATAAATTTTACGGGTTAAGTAAACAACCAAAACCAAAAAACTGTTATTCAAGAAGATATCAATCTACTTGAGCAAACATACAAAATATGCTGCAAAAATTTCAGAGATTTGATTGACCCAACTCAATCAGAAAAAAGACAAAGCAAACTAAAAACAAAAAAAAATGTAAACACAGCAAAAGTTATCATTACTAATACTGTTTTGAGGCTAATAACTAGGAATTGAATCAACCACCATTGTTACCCAAGGGAAGTGCTTCTTGTTTCAATTCAACAACCCATTACCTTATTTATCTGCAAAATAAAATAAAATAAAATGAAATGAAATGTACGACTAAGTAGCTATTAACAAATGTTGTAAAAAAAGTGATTACTAGCGTTGTGTGAGGAAGAAATCACGAGCAGAAGTGGGGATGGAAATTGAGAGCTGAGTGGCGGAAGAATCTTGATTATTATTATTATTATTATTATCATCGTTTGGTGGCCATTCATCAAAGAAATGGTGCATCACTTTCTGGGGTTGGTCTTTAGTGGGCAAGTGACGATAATAATCTTGGTGTTGGGGATAATCTGTAGTTGGGTTTGAGGATGGTTCCAGCTGCGGCTTGATGGTTCCAGAAGATTCCGAGAAGAATGGATCTTTCATCCCCCCATCAATAAAGCTCTTTCTGTAAAGTGTTATATATATTATATGTTCATTAGAATGAAAGATGAAAGAAATATGTAGGTAAAAGAAAGAAACCTAGAAGAATCGAAGAAGAAGTGATTGTGATTGTGATTGTGATGTTGATGAGAGAGAGAGGATGTTGTTTTTGGTTCCACAGGCTTTCTTGAACGGTTTCTGCCTCTATGCATGTGCCTCTCACAGTATTTAGAATCAGGATATGCTTCTTTTGAACATCTCCATTTTTTACCATCTGTTCTTCTGCATCTCCCTGGTTCTGGATCTATCTTTCTCCCAAATCCCCAGTTCCATCCAACTGCAGGATGTTGGCAAATATAAGTTAAATTAAAAGATGGATGGATGGATGGAGTAAGTAACAATAATAATAATAATAATAATTACTTGGGGGGTGGTGGTGAAGGATGAGGTTTGTGGAAGAATCTTGTAGACTTGTTTTGATGGTGTAAAGGAGATGAGGAGGAATTGGCATCCCAGAGATGATGTATTTGTAAACAAGCGCTTGATGTTCAAGTTCTTGCCATTGACTCGCTGTGAATGGATACCTGCCACCATCTTCACCTGCTCCTGCTCCTGCTCCTGCTCTACTCATCATCTTCAAACTTTTTGCTTAATTCAATTCAACTAGGTTAATATTATAGACGATGGAGATGGTGTGTTTGTGTGTGTATAATAAATATATATTATGACTGCAAAGCAAAGACTAGTCTGCAGCTATTGTCTCTGACAAAATTTATACGGAAACCCATGATAATGGGCTCAAGAGATAGAAAGATAGATACACAGAGAGAGAGAGAGTATGTGTGTCAATTTAATATTATTATTAATATTATTAATAGAGTTGGTATCTGAAACCACAGGGTGACAGACAAAAGTGGCAGTGGCCATGATCATGAGACAACTTTGTACGGGTTTTTGCATACTTTTACTTTTACTTTTTCATCTTTGCCAAATGAAAAGAATTGGTAAAAAATAAATAACAATATCAGGTTTCTTGTTTTGGTTGAATGATTCTCGATCTCTAAATGTGAACTCCATCTAGTCTGATCTCACCAAATCCCGGATGGTCCAACCACTGCAGTTAAAAACACTCTACTCTGGTATCCATCAATGCTACTTTTCATTTTTTTTTTTTTTATGCAAAACTTGTTACAATTTAAGGTGGCAACTACATATTTGAAAAAAATAAAAAAGTTGAAACAAACAGGTTGTTAGACTCATAAGTGTGTTGTAGATAATTGCAAGCTCATTTTATATCCAGCACATTTTTGGGGACACTTGCAATAAGTAATGTTAAAATACGAATTTTGAACCGGATTAAAAACAAAAACAGATAATTGGTTGTAACATTCACTTATCTAAACTGACTATTTGTGTAAGTAATTAAGATCTTTTTCTATTAGTATTACTATTTGTGGCATATACACCCAGGAAGTGGATTTGCATAAAAGCTTTCTTCCAATTTGGGGAATTCAGCCGCTTCCCGAATGTACGCTCCCCCGTCTCTCTTTTCATGAAGCTTTTTCACTCCCCAACTGAATGCTTCCCAACTTATCTTCCCTTGATCCAATTCATCAACAAGCTTCACAATATTCATCCTATCAGGATTGATGGTTTTCTTGAAATCCTGAAACCGCCTATGACCTTCAACCGCTTTCGCCATATTCCCATCGTACGTATAAACAAACACATCACTCTCAAGAGCGACAACGTAATCCAAACCAGCCAACATGTTTTGGTGGTTCCTAAACGCCTTCAATTCTCTCTCGGTTGAAAGACTGAAGTGCGAGAAGATGTTTGGGAAGTCTTGCCTCAGATGTTGCATTGTCCCATTCCCGTAGGCTTCACCCGCTACCAGATAGATTCTGGTGGTTGCCGGGAAACCCAACCCTTTAAGCAAAAGGGATGTTTCCCGCGGTGTCAACGGGCACCCGCCCGCTTGTCTCTTCTCTGATCCGTCTATTTCCTTTTCTTTCCAGTGACTCACTTCATACCTCATCCTTGTTAGTTCCTCGTCCTCTTCAGAGGTTAGATTGTGGGTGCAACCCGTAAACGCAAGCATGTCTTTCTCGTACCTCAAGTGCAAAGCAACATACGGGTGCCCCATTCTTGCAACCAAAGTCTTCCCTAATTCCTCAATCGGGGCGGAATATTTTAATGCTTCGTAATTAACACGACACCTCAACTTCTGAATAGAATTTGGGATACCGTTGTTGGCGATTCTGGAATCCGTATGAGTGAAATACACAACTTTGTGATGTTTCAGAAGTGGTACAATCTCCATTTTGTAATAACTAACCTGACAACTCCAAACAAAACACAACTTTAATTAATCCTCTTTATTTAAAAAAAAAAAAAAGATGAAAAAATGAATGTTTTTTTTTAAACCTTTGACCATGAAATCGGAGTCTTGGCAAAAGGTTGGATTCCAGCTGGCAATTCCTCAACAATGTGGATATCTTGTTTCAATGTTTCAATAAAGTGTTGCCAGTCAAACAGATCCTTGAAGCCACTGAAAATAAAAGTAAAACACATGGGATGTAAATCAAATGTGTGAAGCAAATCGATCAATGAATTAATAATTATACCTGTCATCAGCCCAGTAGGAGGTGTGATCAAGAGAAGGAAGGACTAACGTGGCCTTGGTAATCTTAGCAACAGCAACCATGTCACATATCTGCATTACACACACAAATACATTATTTTTTTAGATAAATAAATTCATAGTAATTTAGGCATCACAGACCCCAAATCTCATCTGATTCAAGCCTCCATTTGCGTTGATAAGAAGGTAACCGTTGGTCTTGTCATCTAACTCTGCAAGATGAGGAACATGGTCAACGACACACTCAAACTCAACTTAATAATGCTAATGCTAAATCTTACTCTTATGACTTTTTGGGCGGTCAATGCACTGAGTGTAATTACCACTACTTGGTTTAGTCCATATACCTGTAAACTAAAATAATATATTTGATATCATAAACAATAAGTTGATTTCATCCGTCAACCAGAAGAAACAAGTTGGGGTACTCACATCATCCTTGTGCACCAACATCAGAGTTTGTTTCACATCCTCTTGATATCTACTGTTTGAATCCCAGTAATCCTACTTTGGAAATGAAGGATAGTTAGTCATGCTATTCGTATTCTTATTCTTATTCTTACCACAACCAACTTAATCGATCTATAGTCTTTAACAGAGATAATCAAATTTTGATGATGATGTATCTGGGTGAACAGTCTATAAATGGTTCTGTTAAAAATGTAGATACTTTCTCTTTTCACGATAATAACATCAAGCTTTTATAGATACACATGTAAGCAAATTGTATAGCTCAAGCATGTACTATCTATAGGGGCATGTTCAATATAAAACGAGAGAACCACATACATACATACATACAATAGGCCGGAGAGAAAAGAGAGGTGGTTAAGCATCTTTACATAACAAAAAGTATATATAGGAAACTAGTTCTTTTAGTACCAGTTAATGATATTACCAATCAAATTAGAAAGATATTTAAGATTTTTCACAAAGCCTTTATGCTTTGGTGTCACCATCATTCTTAGGAAACAACATTCACCCTAACAACATTCTTAGATAGATAGATAGATAGATTCTGCTTTAAATATTCACTTTCTCTACCAACCAAACATATTATTATTATACAGAAATGTATTTTACTTTCCTCTCAAGTATACAAAAGTACTATGGATCAAACCTGATCAAACCCAATTCTTTCAATGGCAGATCCGAACCATCCATTCACAGAAACCTTCACGATCCCCAAAAACAAACAGAAGCCGCAGAACACAAAGAACATCCACTGTCCCACTAATCTTTTCTTCTCTAAATCAACTTTATCGGATCCACCACTTCTCTTAGTCTGAACCCGTTGGGTCAAGCGGCTTTGCTTCTTCTCCGGAACGGATTCAAAGCCTTCAGCAAGCTCAGATCTAGGTGAATTTAGTACATCAATCTCATGATGGCTAGTATTACCATTATTGGCGGCGTTGTTGCGTTTGAACGATTGAGCACGCCGCGTCATCGGACCAGAGAATCTCGGGCTGTTAACTCGTTGTGAGAGTCCATCGGCGGCGGCAGTGGAGTTCTGGTAGTGATTGTTATTGGCCATGTATTGTACAGATGGGAGATTGATGATGATGATGAATACAGGGTCCCGATTTGAATAAGTGCAGTTACTCAGGGGTATACTGTTTGATTTGAGGATAGATCGCCATTAATGGAGGAATCCGAGTGAAAAAAAAGCAGTTGTATAAAAAAAAACAGTCGTATAAAATATACAGGCTGTAAGAATGATGATGCCATGTGTGTGTGAATATGAGGAAATTTTCGGTTTTCTGCTCCTCAAATTGTCATTTCAATTATTAAAAAAATATCTTTTTTTAACTTCTCACGCTTGTGAAGAAGCTAGTCACGACATTTTTTTCTCAAAACATGTCTTTAGTTATAGGAAACCAAAAGACTGATTGGTCTAGTGGTATGATTTTTTTCTTCTAAAAGTGATAAAAGTTAAATCCTTGTAAATATAAGGTTATATGACATTGGTGGTATAAATTTCATGTTAAAAAATAAGGTATAGAGATTGATCATGTGTAATTAAGAAAACATGTCTAAATTTGTTATTTTTTGGTGTTACTAAACTTGTTATTTTTTTATAGTCACGACTACGTAAGAGTAGATGTAGCGACTTGGACCTTATGACAAAAGCGACTAAGGGTTACGCTATAAAAATAGAGGCGTCGCTTTCAAAGACTTTGACGGGTGGAAGGTTGTATAAGAGTGTAGCAAATGGAATCGGGTACCATTGATGGGGGAAGAACAAACGTCTCCCGGGTCTAAAAGAAAGTCGATGGATTTCGTCAATTTTATGGCATCCACTAATGACGATGCTCAAAATAAACGTCTTCCCGACTTTAATGAAGACGCAACGCCTTTGAAAGCAAGCCGAAAAAGAAAGCAACCCGCCGAATCTTCAAAGAAAAATTCTATTACCGAAAGCATTGAAGCGTACGCGCCAACGAAAGAAGGTTTATTAAAAGTCGCGGTCGAGTCTCGTGTGCGAAAGGATGAGGTCGCGTTTCGCTTTGGTAGAGGAGCAACAAGCGCCGCTGAAAAGAGTGCAAAAAATAACAAGGCATGAAAATGTTTTTTCGCCTCAGGACCATCACACCGGGTTGCAATTGGAGATTATCTTACAGGAAAAACGCAAGATAGTAAATTTTCGCCTCAGGACTTGGGAATTTGTATTTAACAAACAATAAATATTTAAGAATTACATAGTTATATTTTAAGATAAATATAAATAACTATTCTTATGATTTAGTAAGTTTTAATAAATTATTAAAATAAGACGATTAATTAATATATAGATACTTAATTATTTATAATCAATATTGTTTAAAAGGAGACAAATGCGAGAAACTAAAATATACTTGAGCATATAACACCATCTCTCCAATAGTTAGCTGGAGATACATCTAGTCCACATGATAATATGTTGATCTGCATTCTTCCACCGGAGCAATCATCCGGATTCAGATTTGGAAGAACTCCTCTAGAGTTCCGGAAGGAAACAAATGAGAGAGGGTGTGGTCTTCATCTTTCACAACTCTCGCACACACGCATATGGATGCACATATAAAAATAAAAAATGATATTTGATAGTTGATGAGTTGCTGGGGTAAAAATGGTTTTGAAATAATGTGTGAAAATCTAATGTGAAAGATGACGTGATAAGTTGGGTTTAAGATTTATGAAAATGATTGGAGATAGTCAATCGACTTGTATTATTCAACTACTTTTTTATTTTAGTAAAATTTTCACGATCCATCAAATGAACTGAAAAATAAAAATGAAAATTGAAAGCTATGAAAAGATACCAATCCTATATAGTATCTACTACGTTAATGATGGCAAGTAACTTTAGAATTGGACTTTTTGAATGTATTTTTTGAATGTTTTTGGGGTTTGGTAAATACCCACTGCCTCGGTGAGTCGGTGGTTGAGGTTTCATCCCCTCTTCTTGACCTTTGATTATTCTTCTTTTTTCGAGCACAAGATATTATATTTGTTTTGTTAGCTTCAATAGTTAATAGTTTATAACGTCATTCTTACTAAATCAAGATGACATCCTATTGTAATTTTCTTATGCTATATTATAATATGTTTTTTTTTTTTTGTAACAATTCAGACCATTATATTGTGAAAAACTAAAAAATGTTTTTTAAAACATAAATTTATTCAGGCAAAAATATCGCATAAAAGACTAGCTATAACACACAGTAGTGAAATATACTTTTAACCTTTTTTGTTATTTTGAATTATCTTCGTGAAATGGATATATATACTAGGCTATACTTTTTATTATAACAAGGGGCAGAAACAGATTATATATTATATTTCTATAAATTTGTACAAATCCTTACAGCTTTATAACATGTAGGAAGTAAGGATTTCATTTAAGTGTTTTCAGTAGTGTTCAACTATTGTGTACAATTACAATTAGTTGCAAATACATCATATTTTACAGGAAGCTAATTCACTTATAAAACCATTTTCTTGAGAACACCTCCTGGATATTTTATGTTTAATTTCATTATTTCTTTTTTGTTTGATTACATAATTTCTTAATTAAAAAGTATCAAAACTATTTCTTTTTCTTGCTATTTTATCCTATAAGTTTTTATGACCTATTTTAGAACACCCGGCATAAATTCTCTTGAATCTCACTCCTACGCACTACCAATCACAAGTCCGTAACTAGCATCACACTTGCGGGGACCTTTTTTAGCAACATACATTACTTTTTTTTCTTAATCGAAAGTTTTTTGTGGTTTAACGTTTAACCACTTCTTGTTTTAGAATAAATTATGGTTAGTGATTGTGTGTATAGGAAGAAGGGACTAGTGGAGTATGTGGTTTACGAATGAATTGTGGAAACACACGGTAGGGTTGTGTACTTTTGTGTTTGTAAAACAGAATGACCAAGTCAGTCGGTCAAACCGGACCACGCGGCCCTTGATTCTGTATTTACAGTCAAACTATGGGGTTTGCCAACTCTCTCATTTTCCCATTCACCAAAATATCCTATAGATGTGACATGTTATCACATTAATTCCAAAAGAAAATAAAAAGTGTGCTGCACAATAATGAATGTATGAAACCCTCCGACGCTATCAAATTATATCCATCAAATGTTTCAACTGTTTCAACTATCCTTTCATGTACCCTTTGTGTCAATGGAACCTACAATTACCTTCCCACTTTTTTTTTATGTTTTTAAATTAAAAATAAAAAAATAAAAATACACATTAGAAATACTAAATTGTTTAATTAATTGAATAACAAAGTTACATTAAAAATACGAAAAAAATTAAAACATAAAATACGAAATTAAAGACATAAAAATACGAAAAAAAATACATCTAATTATCCGGGTTATTTGTCGGGTTCACTTCCGGCATGTTTCTCACTACATGCTCCACAAGATCAAATCAAAGTTTAAAATGTAACGTCGGGTCCTGCAACTCCGTAAGCACGTTATCACCAATCACTGGTTCTACTGGATGATCCCTTATGTAGATCAGTGATATGGCAAACTTGTCGTCTTTTATTATCATATTGTGTAATATCATGTACACACAAACCTCGTTTCTAATCTTTCCTCTCGTCATAGCCCGACTGAGTCGTCAAAGTATTCCTCATTCCGCTTTTAAAACACCAAAAGCGCACTCAACATCTTTTCTCGTAAATTCTTGCAACTACTTAAATTTCTTTTCCTTTGGATCGGTAGGAAATGTGAATGATTTAACAAATGTAGACCACGTAGGATATATCTCGTCCGTTAGATAGTATCCACGCTTGTATAGACGATCATTGACATAAACGAACACTTAGGTGCGATTCCAAGTGACGATTGTTAGAGAACGTTGATGTCGTCGTTGGTCTTGGCTGGACCACAAAACGCATGCCAAAACCACAAATCATTTGAAGCCAACATGAGTACCGGGTACTGATGATCACCTCTCATGTATTGTCCGCGAAATTTAGTCGGACAATTTTCTCCAAACAAAGTGCGTACAGTCGATGCAACCTTGCGTATACGGAATGCCATGTCTATCTTCATGTGCTTCATACAATAACGCAATGTCGTGGCATTTTGGTTTCCGTAAGATATCTACACGATATAAATGAATTATAGTATTACAAAAATGCTCTAGGCATTCACGCGATGTTCTATTCGCCATATTTAAGTACTCGTCGTACTCGTCAGGAGTGTTAACGGTTGCGAGTTGTTTAATCGCTGACGTACATTTGTAGCGCAGTGAAACTTTTCTTCCCCCTCGCGTCCACTCCCTCTTTAAAATAATCAACTTAGCTTCTATGTCTTCTACAATTTTTAAAAATAACCTCTTTGACATTCGAAACCTATCGCGAAAAATGTGTTCTTCCTATACCAGATCAACTACGAAATAGTCTCTCAT
>WOUH02000006.1:33111-46746 GCA_009936405.2 Stevia rebaudiana | reverse complement strand
TCACCAAAATATCCTATAGATGTGACATGTTATCACATTAATTCCAAAAGAAAATAAAAAGTGTGCTGCACAATAATAAATGAATTAAACCCTCCTACGCTTTCTAATCAGATTCCGTCATATTATGTCAGATTATTTTTACTCTCTTTAACCCTAAGGGTATATTCTTAAATTACCTTATCAAATCATGTCCATCAAATGTTCTAACTACCCTCTCAGGTATCCTTTGTGTCAATGGAACCTACAATTACCTTCCCACTTCTTTTTTTATGTTTTTAAATTAAAAATAAAAAAATAAAAATACACATTAGAATTACTAAATTGTTTAATTAATTGAATAACAAAGTTACATTAAAGACGAAAAAAATTAAAACATAAAATACGAAATTAAAAACATAAAAATACGAAAAATACATCTAATTATCCGGGTTATTTGTCGGGTTCACTTCCGGCATGTTTCTCACTACATGCTCCACAAGACCAAATCAAAGTTTAAAATGCAACGTCGGGTCATGCAACTCCGCAAGCACGTTATCATCAATCACTGGTTCTACCGGATGATCCTTTATGTAGATCGGTGATATGACAAAGTTGTCGTCTTTTATTATCATATTGTGCAATATCATGCACGCACCGTTTCTAATATTTCCTCTCGTCATAGCCCGACTGGGTCGTCAAAGTATTCCTCATTCCGCTTTTAAAATACCAAAAGCGCACTCAACATCTTTTCTCGTAAATTCTTGCAACTTCTTAAATTTCTTTTCCTTTGGATCGGTAGGAAAAGGGAATGATTTAACAAATATAGACCACGTAGGATATATCTCGTCCGTTAGATTGTATCCACGCTTGTATATACGATCATTGACATAAACGAACACTTAGATGCGATTCCAAGTTCCTTAGTTGTAAAGAGTGACGATTGTTAGAGAACGTTGATGTCGTCGTTGGACTTGGCTGGACCACAAAACGCATATCAAAACCACAAATCATTTGAAGCCAACATGAGTGTCGGGTACTGATGATCACCTCTCATGTATTGTCCGCGAAATTTAGTCGGACATTTTCTCCAAACAAAGTGCGTACAGTCGATGCTACCTTGCGTATACGGAATGCCATGTCTATCTTCATGTGCTTCATACAATAGCGCAATGTCGTGGCATTTTGGTTTTCGTAAGATATCTACACGGTATAAATGAATTATAGTATTACAAAAATGCTCTAGGCATTCACACGATGTTCTATTCACCATATTTAAGTACTTGTCGTACTCGTCGGAAGTATTACCGGTTGCGAGTTGTTTAATTGCCGACGTACATTTGTAACGCAGTGAAACTTTTCTTCCCCCTTGCGTCCACTCCCTCTTTAAAATAATCAACTTAGTTTCTATGTCTTCTACAATTTTAAAAAATAACCTCTTTGACATTCGAAACCTATCGCGAAAGATGTGTTCTTCCTATACCAGATCAACTACGAAATAGTCTCTCATTAGCTTCTCTTGAGCTTGTTCACGATCACGTCTAATATGCGTTCGACTTGATGTAGTCGTGAAGAGCTCAAGATCAAATCGGTAAAAAACTCGAACGAGTCGAGCCTGAACGAGCCCGAGCTCGAGCCCTGAAATATATCTCGTTTACTGATCGAGTCGAGCTTCAAATGCTGACCGGCTCGCGAGCCTGAATGTGCCTTTTCTTTATATCATTTTTATTAACCTAATAACTATATATTTACGTAAATAATTATTTTTATATATAACATTATAATTAAAAAGCCTAAACCATATATATTATGTTAAATATATAAAATTGTTTAATTATAAAAAATAAATAAAATTATAAAAAAAATATAAAAAAAATAATTAAATAATAAACGAGCCGAGACGAGCTCGTGCTTGGAAATTTCTTTACGAGCCGAGCTTTTGAACAAAAAAATATTGACGATCCGAGCTCGAGCTTGAGCCCTGTTAAATTTGAACGAGCTAGGCTCGAGCTAAGGCTCATTAAACCCCTACGAAGGTAGTAACCACGCTTGTATTAGCTCGTTAAATTCATGTATCATATGATGCAACTGCTAGATTCGAGCATGACTATTGGGTACGCGTGATCACCTTGATGATATTATCCACGCCAACGGTTTGGACAATTTTGCCAAACCCAATGAGTACAATCGAGAATCTACGCCACCGATTATACCGATAATGCCATGAATTTCACCACGGCATTCATTTAACCGTTAAATGTCATTGCTAGTCGGTCTTCGTAAATATTCTTTACCATATAGAATAACAATAACATTGATTTGTTTTTCAAGGCATCCCGAGATGTTCTTTCGGACATAAATAAATATTCATCGTATGAATCCAGGATGTTATTGGTGGTGAGTTGTTTTATGACTAATGTACATTTTTGGAGCGGAATGAGCTTTTCTTCTGCCTCACGTTGTAACATCCGGCATCTTGTATCACAAATATTGTCCGTTTTGCTAGCTCACAGCTCACAGATTTGCTTTTTGGTTGCTTATGTGAAAACTTCACATGGTGGTCACCCATCCTGTGGAGCTCTCTTCTCATCCACTACCATTAAGCCTTAAAACGCGTTGAGATTTATATTTAAAACATTTCTAATTACTAATTTAAAATTTTCAAAGCATAATTTATAGTCATAAAAGTGTCAAACATTTTTTTTTAGTGTTCATAATATAGTAACTTAATATACATATGTAATGATTCAATGATAAAATTTTAGATATTAAGTATGTAACCTATACTAATACATGGGTTTTAAGCTAGTACATATCTATTCACGTGATTATAGTGGTTTGTGGTTTGTCTTTCCTTTCTTTTTTACGTAAGGCAACACATCTTTCTTTAATAAAGTATTTCAAAAAAATGTCACATGTCATTCTTTCAATTTTTTAAAAGTTTTTTATTATTTAAATTTATTAGATTAATATTTTGAATTCTTTTATACTTTTACTTTATCTTAAATTATAAAATATTAAATTTCAAAATCATTTAAATTTGTTATTATCTAACTAAACATTTATCTTTTATATTTAAAAAAGTAAACTGCACTTTTTATCCATAATGTTTGCAATACTGAACAGTTTCAGTCCAACGTTTCATAAAAAATATAATTCATAGCGTTTCAAGTCTTAACATTTTTTTTATAGAAAAACCACACTTACTCTTTTTAAATTTTAAATTTGATGTTTCATAAATTTGTATAATTATCAATGAAATTTAAAGAATTTATATTTAAAAAATTTCTAATGTAAAATTCCAAACTTTCAAGCATAATCTATAATCATAAAAGTGTTGAACATTTTTTTTAGTCTTCAAAACATAGTAAGTTAATATGCATATCCAATGATTCAATGCTAAAGTTTCAAGTGTTGATTATGTAACCTTGTGTAATACACAAGTTTTAATCTAGTATTATATTTTTGAGTTATTTAGGATTAACTTTTAAAATAACATATTTACCCTTATAGCTAAGTGTATAACTCACTGGTTGGAGTTAAAGATTTGAAGGAAAAATGGCAGATATGACCACAACATAGGAAACAACGGTTAGTCTTGTATGTAGATATGTATGTATGATAAAAAAAAACTTACCCCGGTGTACCAAACAAGAATGAATTTTTAAGTGTTGTTTACATGTAAAATACATGTTTTTTGGTTCCTTAAATTTCTTTGGTTTTCCATTCCAACTAATCTTTAGACATATGTATTGACTATGTACGTAAAGTTGTAACCCATACTAATATTGAAGAGGATTGCATTTCATTCAATATATATTATTAGTCTACTCCTGCCTAAAGTTGTTGCGAGCCTCTATATATCTCAATGTTGGTATGCGAGAAACTAAACATAATAAAATATTACAAAAGTATATATATTCAAAAGCAATGACACTAGTGGTTACATATTTGAAATTTTCTTTGGAAGGAACCCATCTCCGTGGACTTGATATAAATTAAACCACAATTGCATTCTTCGATCTTCATTTGATCGATCCACCTACCCAACTTAACTTTTCTCTCGATCGATCATATATATCTCTCTCTCTCTCTCTCTCATTCAACTAAATTGAAGAAGATACAGCGGAAATCATGACCGTGATCAATAGAAGGTTGTTATCAAATTGTTTCAAGATTCAAGAGCCATTGAAAAAGAAATCAGCAACCGTGTCTCATAACTCGTTTCCGAGGATCTCGTTTACGGATTTAAGCAGGTCTACGCTGTCGGAGGACATATCGAATTCACTTGCAGGGTCTAACGTGCATCAGTTCACCCTGGGTGAGCTTAAGCTCATCACTCAGTCGTTTTCCTCATCAAACTTTTTGGGTGAAGGTGGGTTCGGACCGGTTCACAAGGGTTTCATTGATGATAAACTTAAGCCTGGTTTGAAGGCTCAGCCTGTGGCTGTCAAGCTCCTTGACTTGGAAGGCTTACAAGGTCACAGAGAATGGCTGGTATCGATCGATCTTTAATTAATTAATTAATTGTGTACGTCTTAAATTAATTATAACAATTTAATATATATATATATATACATATTGACTGCGCGCAGACTGAGGTGATATTTCTTGGAGAACTAAGGCACCCACATTTGGTGAAGTTGATCGGATATTGTTGCGAAGACCAACACAGGCTTCTTGTGTACGAGTACATGCCACGAGGGAGCTTAGAGAATCAACTCTTTCGAAGTAATAAACTTCAATTCCGCCCTTATATATATTAATATAATTTTATTTCTGTTTCATCATTATCTCTAACCAATCGTACATGATCGAATATTCATAACTAGAATAATATGCATGCTTTGAAACAGGCAGGTTGCTTGATCCATCGATGTTGAAAAAATCAGCCCGTGTTAAATTATTATTCCTATTTATATTTATAGTTATCTGAATATTATATAGCATGCTGACAAAGCATACGTATGGGTACTGTACAGAATAGAATATAGATATATAGAACAAGATCGAGAAGGTCGTGTGAAATGAAACAACTAGAAATAAATTAATAATATAACTACTATTAGCAGAGTTTTTCTTTGGATGGTTGACTTGTGTAATATTACGGCCAGGATTTGTTCATCGTAATAATCCAAACTTTTTGACTTTTTGTAAGATGGTCGACAGTTAACCGGTTCCAAGACTTGCATGTGATCAAACTCGCAAAAGTCATAAGTCAATTAGAAGATTTGTGCAAAGCAAAACCACCCCTAGCTTGCGTGTAACTGTATTCAATTAAATGATATATATATATATACACTGTACATTCAAATTTATATATATTAATTTAAGTTATGTATTATATTAAACTTGACAACAAATGCTTAATTATTGGAGTATTTTTTTGTGGTAAAGCTAGCGATCGATATATATATATACTTATCAAGGGGTATTAATTTTCAGGATTTTCGGTGTCACTTCCATGGTCAATAAGAATGAAAATCGCTTTAGGCGCTGCAAAAGGACTCGCATTTCTTCACGAAGCAAAAAAGCCGGTTATATACCGTGATTTTAAAGCATCAAATATTTTACTAGATTCTGTAATTAAGCCATGCATCTTAATTATAAGCAATAGTAACTAGCTAATTATATATATCAATTGTTTGAATTAATATTGATCGATTTTACGTACAGGATTACAAAGCTAAACTATCAGACTTTGGACTTGCCAAGGATGGTCCTGAGGGAGATGACACACACGTTTCCACCCGAGTTATGGGTACGCATGGCTATGCGGCTCCCGAGTACCTAATGACAGGTAACGTACGTTCATATTAGTTAATTAATTATATAACCACGTACGTTTTACTAACCAATTCAATTGTACAGGTCACTTGACAGCCGCAAGTGATGTTTATAGTTTCGGAGTTGTACTGTTGGAGCTTCTTACAGGCAGGAAATCATTGGACAAGAGTCGGCCCAACCGAGAGCAGAACCTAGCTGATTGGGCCAGGCCTCAGCTCAAGTGTCCACGGAAACTCAGCCGAATACTGGACCCGAGACTGGAAGGGATGTACTCGGTATCGGGTGCCCAAAAAGCAGCAGAATTAGGTTATCAATGTCTTAGCCACAGGCCTAAATCAAGACCAAATATGAGCACAGTCGTTAAAACTCTGGAATCACTTCAGGACTTTAACGAACTCCAGGTTCGAACATTTGTTTATACGGCTCCAAAACAAGACCGTCATCCCCATGTAAGGAATTCACAAACATTCAAGAGCTGATCACTTATATATACGTACTCGATCAAATGGCTTTCTATATCGGCCCAGTTACATTTTATTTTGTAAGAATCATAGATCATATGCTAGATGTGGGCTTTTTGTTATTCAACCTTTGGACTTTGGGGTCTTTTTCTTCCTTCTTTTAATTTATTTGCTTCCTTTTTTTCAATATTTTCTAATAAGTGTATATGATATGGGATGAATAGCAATTAATTAATTTTCAACAGTTTCCGTTCTGTATATTAACTTAGTTTTCATGTAAGTTTTTGTTGTATCATCCTCAAGATCCATTGTGCTTTCTTTCAATACAATCATTGAACGAAAATAAACAAATCCACATTTTTATATAATCACTTTGTGCCAATAGTTATATTGTATTTTGGGTAATTAAAAGGTGATTGAATTGATATATAATTACCGTGACAGAATTGATATGTATACAATCTTGTCGTCAGGTTTGTGAACACGAACACGATGATCTATATACTTATTCACGTTAAAAAAGTTATTCGATAGCTTAGACTACTAGCCTTTGTTTTTAAGCACGTCATAAAAGAGCTATTGATTGTTGGACATGTATATTAGTTATGTAGGGAAGGTTATTCTAAGAAGGCTAAGAGGGATTTTAAAAATATCATAAACCGACTCAAATGAACTCCGATTGAACTCATTTTAACGACATTAGAACCGTCTCGTCGGAGCCTTTCTCGCCCCAAAAAACCTAAGTCCCCACCCCACTCCACTCCACCCCCACCCGAAAACTTATTTTGAATTGTTGATAGAATTGTGTTTAGTTGAAAACTGCCGATTTGTAAAACTATCTATTAGGATCTTACTTGGTGTTTATTTGACACCTCAATGTCAATTAATCAAACATGATGCATTTTCGGTATTCTTCATAATTTCATATACATGTTGGTTATTCCGCTTCTTACGATCCTTCTACCAACAAAGTATACACATCTCGTCACTTACATTTTGTTGAAAATGATCGAATTCCCTTACGAAACAATTAATAACAAACGTGTTCACACCCCCGGCCGCCTCCTATCCTATTAATTCAACTTACTAATAACAACCACGTGATTCACCTTCACAAACAGAACCTTCCTCACCTACTTCCCAAACTACCCCTCCTAATTCCTCACCAATTTCCTTATCTTCTAATACCAACCCTTCACCAACTGAAAAACCATAATTCAGATTTTTTACTTTATCATTCAACCACCCAACCATTTACCGAACCCTCTACTATCAGTCAATAGTAAAGCCCTTAAACAACCGCAATGGCAAAGGGGCATGATGCTCTACTCAACAAAAGACACATACGCACGCTACTTTATTTGCATTAAACATCTCCTACGTGTAATCCAGTGACTCAACAAAATAATCCTCCATTAGACCTTTTTCCCGATCTCTTCTGACGTATCATCTTGTAGACGTTGTTGTGTCTTCGGTCAGCATGATTCATGACCAAACGTAAACTACTATTATCCGAGAATAGCTTGTTCGACAAATTGGGTGAATATTGAGTTCCCTAGGCATATATAATGTGTAAAAAGGGTGAGTAAAATGATGGTTTTATAAAGTTGAGAATGGTTAAATTTTGTGTGTAATATATGAGTATGTATCTATGAGAGGGAAGAATTTATTTTTATTATTTTAAATGGCATATAGCCGTTTGGTGGTGGCCCTCACCATCAACGGCTCTTTTTCTCCTTTGTCTCACGGGTACATGATCAGAGAGCAAATCGTGAACACATAATCGGAAAAACACCACACGAACAAGTAAGATCCCACAATATCACGTTTATTATTAATCAAGAAACTTAACACAAAACTTGACCTTACAATTTGATAACCCTATAACTCGGTTATATAACCTATTCCTATCATGAATTAGATTATAACTAAAATTGCTAATAAACCACTATTAATCGGATATGATAATTACTACCAACAGTAAAATCTAATCACATTCAATTGTTTATATTTATCCACTCCTTAAACTTCTCTAATAACCCTATCACGCCATAAATAGATAAACCGAAATTCGCAACATTCACCTCCGGAATTTCGCACCATCATCAGACAAGTCTTCAATCCCGAGCTTTTCAATCATGTCTATAAATTTAGTTCTTCCAAGTGCTTTTGTCAACACCACCGCAAACTGATTTATGCCACTCACATGCTCAACCACAATGTCTTCATTATCCACTCATTCTCTAATGTAATGGTGGCGTGATTTAATGTGTTTAATGCGCCCATGAAACACTGGATTCTTCACAATTGCTATTGCAGATATATTATCAACCCGCAACACTCCTGCTTGAATCTTTTTTCCCATCATCTCACTCATCATTTCCCTAAGCCAGGCTGTCTGATAAGCAGCTACGCTTGCCGCCATATACTCGGCTTCACATGATAACAAAGTTATAGTATTATGTTTTTGTGAGCACCATGTAACTGGTGAAGAACCAAAATAAAATACATGCCATGTAGTACTCCTCCCTTCGCCTGGATCTATGTTATGACTGTTATCGCTATACCAATCAAAACATTTTTCCACGAGTATACAAGATACCGTGACCTCGAGTACCATTTATGTACCTTAGAACTTGCTTAATTAAAGCTACATGAGGTTGTTTTGGTCTTTGCATATATCGACTAGCAACACCCACCGAGAATGCTAAATCTGGACGTGTCTGTAATAGATATCGGAGACAACCAATTATTCTTCTATATGATGTTGCATCAACATCTTCTTCTTCTTCCTCAAACTTAGACATTTTCACATTCGGATCCATTGGTACATTGTTGGATTGCAATTTGTCATACCGCTTCATCTAAAATCCTTTTCGCGTATGACTCATGTTTAATCTTTATTCCCTTCTTGCTTTAAGAGACTTCTATACCAAGATAAAAAGGGAGTAGCCCTAAGTCCGACATCTCAAATTTACTCAACATAGCACGTTTGAATTCAAGAATGATTTTAAGACTTGAACCGGTGACAATCTAGTCGTCTAAATATATGCCAACTAGTAGCGTATCTGCCCCAATAGTCCTACGATACACTGCCTGTTCATGAGAGCATTTTTGAAATTTTGGATTTTGCAAGATGCCATTTAGTTTGGTAGTCCATGCTCGTGGTGCTTGTCTTATCTATAAAGATCTTTTGACAATTTATAAACTTTATCTTCTGCACTCTTTTTCTCGAATCCTTTTAGTTGTAACACATATACTTCTTCTTTTAACTCACCGTGAAGGAACGCGGATTTCACGTCCAGATGGTGTACTTTCCAACCTTCATTAGCTGCGAGGGAAAGTAGTAGTCGAACCGTATCAAGACGTGCAACTGACGCAAATACTTCATCAAAGTCTACTCCCGCTTCTTGGACGTAGCCTTTTGCCACGAGTCTCGCTTTGTGTTTATTTAAAGATCCATCAGCGTTTCTTTTGGTATTAAACACCCACTTTAAGCCAATTGCTTTTGCCCCTTTTGGTAACTCAGTTAGGGTCCATGTACCATTTTTATTAATCGATTCAATTTCAGCTCGCGTTGCATTCATCCATTCCGATTGCGTTTTTGCATCATCAAAACACAATGGTTCATTATCAGTAAGCATTAAGACATCATCGATTGAGATAGTTTTATTCAATGACCAGAATTAGACGGGGATATATCGCTTGGAGACGTAGAACAAAAATTCGTTTATTTGCATCAAGCTTTCGGGATACTCCTTTGTTCCATAGCCCTGGGGCTATTTACAACTATCCAATTAAGAATTCTCAGATGTACTAGTACTAGCAGTGCATCAAAGATGCAGTCATCGATTCTAGCCCACTTGTTTCTCGAGAAGAGATGGGAAACATGCTCAATATCATTTGATTATTATGATCAAGGATTCCTTTATCAACCGCCATCTACCTCAGATATTCCTCCTGAAATTAGAAATCCGCCGTTTTGATAGAGTAAAAGATACTGTATGGAATGAATTTGACTATCGATTGAATAGACTGGGTATTCACCTTATCAATATATCAAATCAAGGATGGGGTCTGTTTGGCACCTAACTGGGCACCTAAATCGGACCGAACCCTTTTTTGGTCCCAAATCTTTGGGGTTGCTTTTTCCAATAAACGTTGGTTACATTTCTTTATGTTATTTTAGGACAAAGTCATTGAAACGTACCGGTGTCATTAAATGCCGGTTGGATCGTCTTGGTCCAGGTTCAACGGTTCCTTGGTTCGAATTTTGGGCTTCAACATTTACTGAAGCAGTTTGGGTTGCAACTCCATTTTGCCGAGATGGCCCAGTTGGCCCAGAGGAAGGCGATGGGTTGGCACCTCCTTGTGGCGCAGTAGGGCTTTGATTTTCTGGGCCTTCATTGCTCACAGTTGGGCTTTGATTTTCGGTGCCATCATTTGTATTTTCATTGTGAATATTTGTTTCAATGTTTACAATTCCTTCACCAGTATCAATTATGCCACCGAAGTCTACCCAAAACATTCCTGGTTTTTGTTTATTTTCTCCTTTTGAGTTTTCCCAATTCCACCCCCTTTTTTCATCGAACCTTGTATCACGACTCACCACTATCCTTCGTGTTGTCCGGTTGTATAACCTGTAGGCCGCGGAGCCCTTTTCACTCCCAAGGTATACTAGTTGAGTTGAACGGTCATCCAACTTTTTCAAATTTCCTCCGACTACTTTAGAATAAGCCAAACATCCAAACACTTTTAAGTACCTGAGATCGGGTTTTTTTCTTTTTACTATTGTTTTTAACTGCATGAGTTGGTGTTTTGTTAATTATCACAGTCGCGTGTCTGACTGCCTCCCCCCATAAATAGTTTGGGACATTTCTTTCTTTCAACATACTCCTTGTCATCTCGAGTAGTGCTCGATTCCACCGTTCCACCAAGCCATTTTGTTGTTGCGTGTATGGGGTGGTTAGGTGCCTAATGATCCCTTCTTCTTCTTCACAGAACCGATTGAATTCGAGTGAGGTAAATTCTCCTCCCCTATCGGTTCTGAGCGTTTTTAATTTTAATCTTGTCACAACTTCTACCATAACTTTAAAGTTTTTGAAACATTTAAACGTGTCACTCTTTTCTTTAAATAAATAAGTCCACATAAATCGTGAGAAGTCATCTATTAAAACAAAAATGTACTTGTTTCCTGCTATTATACTTGCTGAAATTGCACCGCATAAATCTCCATGGATTAATTCCAGCACGTGTGTGTCTCTGAACGTGGCAACTTTGGGGAATGAAAGTTTGGTTTGTTTCCCAACTAAACAGTAGTCGCAAAGTTGATTTTCATGGTCAATTTTCAGCATACCATGTACCATTTTTTCACGTACCATTTGTTTAAGTGATTGGAACCCAATGTGGCCAAGCTTGCATGCCACAACCAACTTTCGTCATCGAACTCGGCTTGCAAACAAACTAGTTTCATTGTTTTCAATCGTATCATATATAACCGGTTTTTGGCACGAGTTACTTTCATCATCTGTTTACCTTGGGCATCATTCATTACTAGGTAGTCGTCTTTCATACGATGATGCATCCGCTTTCAGTCGCGGCTAATAATATTGCTTTGAAGGTTTGGGATATAATAAATATCTATTAGCAATCTTTGCTCACCGGTTTTACCTTCTAGCAATATATCGCATATTTCCCCTAGATCCATCTCCAAACCTGACCGACCGCCTATTCTTTTATTTAGCTCAGAAAATAGTGTCAGATTACCTGTATGTGATTACTAGCCCCATTGTCCAAATACGATAGGTCGTTTTCTGTGTTGAACCGGTTTCATAATTCTTTGGAATCACGTACTTTGTTTTTCATTTAAGAAGACCGTTTCTTGAACTTCTTCCGTCATGAACAACGATGGGTCCACTTCATTAGTTTCAGTCAGGCTTGCTTGGTTATCCTTCTTTCGATCTCGACATCTAGACACCGTGTCCAAACTTATCACACTGGTAGCATTGCACTTTGGAATATATAGTCGTGCTCTTTGGCATCTTTATTATTACCACTGGTTTCAACCTTTGACACACGGCCATACCAACTGCCCCCGGTTGAGCCCTCGTCCGCGACCCCTACTGTTTTCACGTGAGCTTGAAGATTTTTCACTTGTGAACATTAGTTTTCTTTGAGCTTGGTTTTCGGGTTTTGATGAACGTCATCTTTTATCCGTTCCTCATAAGCCTTTATTCGACCTATAACATCATCAAAAGCAATAGATTTTAAATCAACTAATTGTTCAATGGAAGCTACCATGTCGATGAACTTCCTTGGTAGACCATTGAGGAATTTTTTGACTATGTGTTCTTGTTTAATAGCTTTCTCGAGTGTGAGGAGATCCCAGCTAGCTTGCTAGCAATCTCATCAACTGTGCTAGACTACTTCATCTTGAGAGATTCAAACTCTGACTTGAGAGTGTGTAGTCTTGCTTCACATACCCGATCAGCCCCAAGATGTCGGGTTCTTATTGCATCCCACATCTCCTTTGCAGTCATCGAGTTCCTAACCTTCCAGATCAGATCTTCGGGTATAAACTGAAATAATAAGGTTATTGCCATGTTAACCTTCTTCATATTAGTTCCATTACCCAGTTTTTCATGACATCCTACACGCCATGGACAATGAATATAGCCCTCATACGCATCGCCCAAATTGTATAATTTGACGAGTTCAACATGGGGCATTGAAGAGATGATATATTTGGTTTTGCTCCTGCATTCGAACCTATTCCGGTTCCGCCACCGGTATCCACCCCATCAGCCATCTTTTTTCCTTCGGTGATAGGTTAATACCTCACGTGTTTCCAGTATCCAATTCGCCGCCGACTAGTACACCACTGCTCGAACCAATCAGACTTAATCGATCGTCAACGAGGGACAATCAGTTGTTCAATGAATGGGCTTCCAACCCTCGATTGATATGTTCGATCGAAGCCAAACAACAACCAGACAATCAATTGTTCAATGAACAAGCTTCCAACCGGTCACCGAGATTCACGAGCTCCTTTGTTGCCGGAGATTCCAGGTATTTGCTCTGATACCAAATCACAGCAAATATATGTAATAATTCTGCATAATATATGTATATATATATATTCAGTGTTGGATGAGAAAAAAACAAAAGCATGTTATGTCTTACAAAAACAAACTATCCTTTTTACAATTACATCCCCTCAAGTTACACAATATCACCAAATTAAAAATAATATATACAATCTCAACTATTTATTCTACAGGCCGGTTTACTTTGCAGAGTACCAGTTTTTGGCAAATTTGGCATCAACTGACAGACCCACTTTGAGAATATTCTTGCCATCAAAAGGCTTTGACATGCACTCAACTACTAATGCTTTTGCCACCTCAGCTGA
>WOUH02000006.1:8675-24980 GCA_009936405.2 Stevia rebaudiana | reverse complement strand
TCTCTAAGTGTATGCAGAATTCAACCAAAACAAGACTAAAACTATACAAAACTGACTCAAAATACAATAGAAAAGATGTTCGTTTCACAACACATCAACATGCAATCGTAGATTGTCACTTACTTAATTTCTTCAACATTCTACACATGTAAAATAGAGTTTGACCAACTAAATGAACTGTTGGTGAGTCTTTCGCATTATTTGTGAAAATGAGTAAAAATTAAAGCATGCGATTCATTGTTTATAAGAATAATGATAAACCTTTTTAACTTAACTAATAGTAGATAATCAAATCTCTTTCGTTTAATGTCGGCGTGATGAAAGATACATCACTCTCATGAGTTAATTGAGGAATGTATGATAAATGCATGATGATTGAACTAATAACATTCATCAAACTACATTGGATAATCAAATCTCTTCGTTTAATGGCGACGTGATAAGAGACAAAACTTTTTTGTGGGTTCAATGGATGTATGATGAGAGTTAAACACACTCGTGAGTTTAATGAATGTATAAACAAGTATGATTGAAGAGCATATAAAACACTTGAGCACATATTTTATTATACAATCAAATAAACATATATAATACATATTTGATAATTGAATGAGTTTGAATAAGCGATTTGTATATAAAGACATGTAACATCCCCAAAACAAAACGTGGAGAGAAGAGTGAAAAACTCATATGACGTAATTTTTCTATTTAATCTTTTGGTTTATATCCTAATTTCTAGCTTTTGGCTAGTGACAAAATCCTGACCCATAAAAAACCATAAAAGTTTAAAGTCAATAAAACATATTTGTCTAACAAGCACATGAAATGCATGTGACTCAATTATTAATAAGATAGAACTTGCGAGGTAATTGAAATAATGGGGTATCTGGGATTGCTTATTTAACTCTAAACTTGTTTTTTTGTCAAAAGTGTTCATTAACTTATAACTTTTACAAAAGGAGTTTTTAAAAAAAGTGTTTGGGTTAGCTTTTGTGATTAAAAACCAACAAGTCTACAAGTTAAAGTGTTTGGTTTAGCTAATTTATTTAAAAGGAATGTGCTAAGTATATCTATAGATTTTTTTTTTCTAAAAATCAAAAGCAGTTTAAGAAAGTCAAGATCTGTGTCTTTTGAAACACAACTTATAACTCCCTACGAAGAAGTTATTTGCAAAAGTTCTTTTAGGTTTAACAAACATTTTTTTTTTACTTATTAGTTTTTTTTCCTTCATCAATCCCAAACACGTCCTAAGTAAAATATAAGTGCCAACAAGCTTTAGCTCACTGGTACTCTATGATTTTCATAAAGCTTTGGTTGAGTGAGGACGTGAGATTGTAGGTTCAAAATCGGGCAAGAGCGGTCGGTAAGGAGTTTTACAGCGTATGCGAGTTTCCTCTTGAGGGGGTGGTTTTACTTGGGTACGACGCTCGTCAACCTCTGAGATTTTGCCACCAGACAGTAGCGGACTGTGTTTGCAACACATGGGTTGTGAAGGTGTTGTCACCGAACCAAATTTCTTAAAAAACAAAATATAAATTACATTAAAAAATGATATATAATAATATAAAAACCTTGTTTCCATTGCAAAAATGGTTGAAATAATGAAATGTTGCTGAATTGAATTAGTCCTATTAAAACAATAAAACATACATGGGGTCTGAGCTAGGACGGCACGTCCAGGGTGGATTGCACGATAATGCATTGTTAATCGGTTACCAATGTTTTCCCTTCATTATTCACAAACCTCGATTTCTCCCCTTGGCATTTTCTTTCTTCCAAATTTCATCCATCTGTTATTATATGGCTTACTTAGCTTTAAGATTCTCAAAATCCAAAAAAGAAGAAAACAAAAACAAACTTTTGTCTCGAATATATGTACTTCTATAAAAAATGATGTGTGGTAAATGTTGGTTAATAAGTCTATTTAAAAATATTTCTTAATTTTTCTTAAACCGTAAGTAATTACATTATAATCTGCATCAGTTAAGGTATACAAAGTAATTATTTTATGAAGATTATCAAAAAGAAATTGGTGATGGTTTTCGTAAGACACTTAATATAAGAGAATTTACATTTATGTGTGTTTCTATACTTGTTATAAAATATTCTTTTATTAGATAGTTTGGTTCAGCGTTTAAAAATTCATGATGGTTTTGATTTTTATTAAATCAAACATGTGCATATGTAAAATTTCAAGGTTTTTTATTAAAAGAAAACTTATTATATGATAAATCATTATTGTATGCTTAGGTCTATTTTTTTATCTTTCATTTTAAGACTAGAATGCAATAGTCCGTGTGCTGAAACTTGATGAAAGAGGAAAAGAAATAAGATTCTTGGTGAAGAAAGAAAAGAGAATACTAGTATTATTATCAAGAAAAAATAGAGTGTGAATAAATAAATAGTATGCATGAGATTTGGATTGGTTGTAATTAAAGTTTGAAGGAGATGCCCAAATGATTGATTTTAAAGGGGGGAAAGAAATAGTAATAAATAGTTGAGGGTAGCAGAGTATTAAATCTGGAGTAGAAAGCACGGACCGTTGGATGTCTTAATGCGTCGGCGATACAAAATCAAAATCAAAATCAAAATCAAAACCCCCATTCCGATTCCAAAACCCTCAATCAATTGCAATTGCATTACGATGTCTGGTGATGATTTCACGAGAGGCGTTGAAGACGGGCTGAGGCTCTCGAAACGCATATACTTTGGTAAAGACCGATCGGTGGCCCCGCCGAAGCCTCTGACGTCGATGGACAAAGCTACCAGATCCTTTTATCCCATGTCGCCTATGGTTTACGCCGTCATCTTCAACCCTGGGATCGTCGATAACCCTGACGTCCCCAGCTATCAGCCTCACGTGCACGGCAGGTGCGACCCTCCTGCATTGATTCCTCTTCAGATGAACGGTGTCGACATTAACCTCGACTGCTATCTAGATACCGCTTTTGTCACATTGTCTGGTTCTTGGCGACTTCACTGTGTTATGGGAAGTGCATCCTGTGATTGTCGTCTAGCTATCCCCATGGGTGGTTTGGAGGTACTCACTCTCACCTGTAACTGTAAATGAGTTTAAGTAATGTAATTTAATAGCAGCATCATTTTGTTATTGGCTAACAGGGTTCAGTTCTAGGTGTAGAGGTTCAGGTAACCACAAAATCATACAAGACGCAGGTAGTTGTGATGGATGCAAAGGAGGAGACCAAGCCTGAAGATGGAGGCTTTTTGAAACCTCACATCTTTACATTGACAATACCACAGGTTACTTAAAACTACCATCATCCTATGATTTGATTGTCTCACTAATTTAAATGTAATTGTAATTGTTAACGAAGGTTGATGGTGGCTCAAATCTTTCATTCAAAGTAAAATGGTCCCAGAAAATTATTTATAAAGATGGTGATTTCACAGTGGATGTTCCTTTCAGTTTCCCAGAGTATGTCACTCCTGCAGGCAAGAAACTCTCCAAAAAGGAAAAGATTAAACTGACTGTTAATGTTGGTTTAGGTACAGAAGTTGTGTGTAGGACAGCAAGCCATCCTTTGAAGGTGTATTTCATCTCCTTATATATATATATATATATATTCATTGAAAACTTAATCATATTATGCTTTGTTTTATTTTAGGAGCAAAAACGTGTAGTAGGGAAATTGGCTTTCTTGTATGAAGCAGAAGTTCTTACATGGTCAAGCTCTGATTTTGTGTTTACATACTCTGTAAGATTCTACCATTTTGTTACTTTTGAGTTAAGTTGACTAGTGGTGGTTGACATTCATCATCTTCCCCAGGTTCCTTTAAGCAATGCATTTGGTGGTGTCCTTTTGCAGTCTCCATCATCACTCACTATTGACCAAAGGGAGATGTTTTCTTTGTATCTGTATCCAGGGACTGATCTCACCAAAAAGGTTTTCATTCTTTTAATTTTTATGCAACAATTGAAAGTTGCTAACATTTGCTTCATATTAAAGGTTATTATTAGGAAGGAAGTGGTTTTTGTTGTTGATATAAGTGGAAGCATGAAGGGTAGGTCAATCGAGGCCACTAAAAATGCGGTTATTGCAGCAATATCAAAGCTTGATCATGGGGATTCTTTTAGTATAATGGCCTTTAATGATCAGACTTACTTATATTCATCAACCTTGGAGTTGGCAACTGAAGAAGCACTTAAAAAAGCTACTGATTGGATTGGGATGAATTTCATTCCTGGTGGTGGTACAAACATGTCAATTGCTCTTGATCAGGTTATTACTTCATCTGAGAGTTAACTGTTTTAATTGGTGGACACTTACTTTGGGAAAATTGTGATTTATTAGGCCATAGAGATGTTATCGGGGACCAAGAAGACGGTTCCAATGGTTTTTTTTATTACAGACGGTGCAGTTGAAAATGAGAGACAAATTTGTGAAGTTATGATAAAGCAATTAAGCAATCAAGGATCAGACATGTGTCCACGCATTTACACATTTGGTATAGGTAAGAGATAATACTATTACTTTATTCCAATTAGCTGTATGATTGTTGTTACAATGACTTTTCTAAATGTGCTTTTTTGTAGGTTCATTTTGCAATCATTACTTCTTGCGAATGCTTGCAATGATAAGCAGGGGTCATTTTGAGGCCGCTTTTGATGCAGGTAATATATATTTTTTGACAGAAAGTTATTACTTGAAATTTACTGACGGTGTATACAACAGATTCAATTGTAGCTCGAATGGAAGTTTTGTTTTCTAGAGCTGCTTCTACAGTTTTGTTAAACGTTTCTGTTGATGGCTTAGATGATCTTGATGCTCTTCAGGTATTACATGTTTTTTTTTTTTAAGTTTTTTATTTTATTTTTCAAGAGATCTAAATGTAGCCTGTTATGCTCAGATATATCCTTCAGTTATTATGGACCTTTGTTCAGAAGGTGGGCCGTTAATCGTTTTTGGGCATTACAGGGGTGGTTTTCCTGACACCCTGAAAGTGAAAGGGATTCTTGCAGATATGAGTAGCGACTTTAGTATTGACCTTAAGGTGCAACGGGCCAAGGAAATACCTCTTGACCAGGTAGTTGACTTGATTTGATTTGATTTGATTTATTCTCCGGGATTTGGTTGATTTGATTTTGGTCACTAGGTTCTGGCTAAGCAACAAATTGAACATTACACCTTACAAGCATGGTTTTTACAAGATAAAAAGCTTGAGGAGAAGGTATGTTTCTTGTCTTGGTTTCTTTTCTTTTCTTTTCTTTTCTTATGAGGAAGAAAAAGGAGTGGTTGAAGGTTATTCTGTTGGCAGGTAGAAAAAATGAGTATGCATAGTGGTGTTGTTAGTGAGTATACACGTATGGTTTTGTTTCAAGTAGATGAAAAGCATGCGTCAACGTCAACATCAACATCATCTGGGAATAAGAAGCACCAGCAGCAAGGAATAATAAAGTTTTTGCAACATATGGGTGTTGGGTTCGGTAACCTGATTGCAACTGCTGAGAACACACCTCCCGGTTATGAGCCTAAACTACCAGACCAAGCAGAGATGCTGGTGAGAGCAGCTGGCAACTGTTGTGTGAATCTATGTGGCAAGTGTTGTTGCATGTGCTGCATTCAAGCATGTTCACGTATCAACGACCAGTGTGCTGTTTTGGTCACCCAGTTGATTACTGGCCTATCACTTTTCGGCTGCTTTGTTTGCTGTGAACTCTGCTGTGGTGGTGGTCATGGTGGATGACAACTGCTCTCTAGTTTTATTATTATTTATGTAGATGTAACAAACACACAGATTTTCCATCTTTAACTTACATGGAATCGTAGCATATAATATATACATGGTTGTTGTAACATATTATTTCAAAATACAAGGGGTGTGGCTAACATACCTTAACGGGTGACATGCATGCGTTTTGAATCTTAAGATGACTGACACAATCATACATATAATGCCAAAATATTCTTTATTCCTTACAGAAGATGGTTGAAATCCAAAAACAACAAACGCCATAATTTTATATTTTTATTTTTATGAAGGAACTTCCATCCTAACAACCTTTCTTTGTGAATCCCTGTCCCAACCCTGCCCCCACAGCTTCTGCAAAATATTTCACCTGAAAACAATAACAAAAACAAAACATTGACTTTCCGTTTGTTTATAATAATAATATAGAACAACGCTAACAACCTCTTGATAGGTCTTGCTTAAATCAAAAGCGTCTCTCACTCGCTCATTTAAGAATATCCATGTGTCATCAAAATCTGAAAAACAACACAGGTAAGGTAATCATCAATCTATCACTAACACATCACCTCAAAAGTAAGATACGACACACACCTGTGGAGTTATCGGTTAGCATGTATATTTCAGTTGCAGAGTATATCCCACCAACAGCAGTGCGTTTAAGGTACCAATCCACACCACCACTGCCTTCATCATTTGAAGCATGACAAAATTCATCGACCAGCATTGCTCGCTGTTTAAAGCTTGTTGAAACATTTGATGGCTGCGCCTATATATACATAATTTCAATTATGTTCACCTTTATAAATAATAATTATCAAATCTGTCTGCATACCTGAATGCTAAGAGCCTGGGGCCACTTTGAGATGTATGGAGCTTGCATTTGTAAGCGAAGTTTAATAAGCTTTGCAATACGCTCGCTTGGTACTAAATCTTGTAATTGTGACTCGCCTGAGTCGATTATATCAATAAGTTTTTGCAAACACTCGTCCATAAAGTACTGTAACAAGGGACATTAACAGTTACAGACAGATAAAATAAAAAAAAACAACCAGTTGAGAAAGAGATGATGTAATAAAATACCTCCACTAGTGCAGCTTCTTTTCGTGGAATAGCTCCAACAATGGAAGGGGAAACCTCAACATCCCTAGCACCTGCAATCATGGCTGCTTCAGTCCATCCCAACCTAATCTGCGAATTTGAAACATACCTAAAAACCAGCTATCTCTCTCTCTCATTGGTATACATCTTCCCTTTCAGTTTATTATTGAAACAGCAAAAATAACCAATTTAACACTAAACCTAACCGGGCAATTTGTAACGTACCACGTGGTGGAGAGATGCGGCTAGAACTCGAGCCTGTTCCTCTTCGTAATTCGCCCTCGGAGGATTTCTTGTTGTTGAGGTATTAATACGAGTATGAGATTGAGATTGATGGTGATGTGTATCATTGGGGATTGATGACAGAACACGAACAAAACTCAAACGAGGCGTTGCGATCCGAATACGAGATGTTCGATTACCACCGGAGATGAACAAGGGAAGAAGAAACCGTTTCGCTGCGGATCGATGCATTTCCAATGGTACGGAAACTCAAATTAAATTTGGGGGATTTCTGGCTTCCACGTTGCCACTAATACTATTTCTATTTCTATTTCTATTTCTATTTCTATTTCTGTTTAGCGGCCATTCTTCACGGTCTTCATAAACAAATAATACCAATTTATACCTTTTTTTTTTTTTTTTTTTTGCTAAACAAGTTTGTACCTAAGCTTTAACAGATGCAACTTATTATCTGTATTTGTACTTTGTTATATAGTGTAATGTAATGTGATTGACATTGTTGACCATTTTTCTCTCTAGACTTAATCTCTATATATTATAAGTTTAAAAAACATTCAAATTATTTTATCCAACAATAATGACAAAACGAAAACAAGGCCATAGAATATATTTCATCATACATTACTAAACTTCCCATTGTTGATTTAATTCCCATGATGATGTGTTTTGTTTACCAAACATGATATTTTAATGAGGTCCATGATAAATCAAATACTCAGTCAAGACTACATATTAATGAAAAATTGTGAGTTATATGGACACCGATATGGGGAATATAGATCAACCAAAACCAAAAAAGATGTTGGTTTATGTGTGGTTAACTTATAAATGAATGACTTGTAGCATAGTTAACACAGACAACAAGTTTCGTTCTTTGTCTATCTGCTTGTACGACAAATTAAAAGGAAAAAAAGAAGCAACACATTATTAAAGAGTCTGAAGCAACTTTAAGGTCTCATCAATGTGCTTCTCAGGTTGAAACTGGTTGTTGTAGATGAGCTGAACAACTCCATTTTTGTCAAGAACATACGTCTGTCGACCAGGCAATGTGCCAAAAAGATCAGACGGAACTCCCCACTCTTTTCTCACTTTGTTACCCTCATCACTTAGCAACGTAAATGGGAGTCTGTATTTCTTGGCAAACGCCTACATAAAATTAAACACATTTCAATATTTCTGCTAACAAGGCTTTGTTAAGAGTCTTGCTGACCTTGTGTGATGCTGCATCATCACCGCTGATCCCAACTACCTGGGCTCCGGCTTTCTTGAATTTTTCGTACGAGTCCCTGAATGCGCATGCCTGCATCACAAATCTTATTAATTACTTCTCATATAAAATATGTGATTATATGAGAAATATATTTCACTTTCTCGTTTATGTCTTGATAATCACATACTAATCTTATTCTTTTATTTTCAATTTGTTATCTAGGATCTCCACACCAATCCCCTACTCACCCGAGCAACAGCTAATCGTGGTCTATGTGAGCTTTGCTCCAACAAGTCCCCTCATGCCTTTCATTTGGCTTCAAATAAGGACATGTCTTGACACCACCGTATAGGACATCCACATTTTCACGTTTTCATTTAATTAGCTTCACGGGTTCCTTTTATTTCAAATAAACAAGATTTTTGCAATTCTTGTTGCATCAATAAAAGTCACAGATTATCATTTTATGATTCTACAATTGTGCCCAATAAACCACTTCAATATTATATTTCGATGTATGGTGTTCACCCGTTACCTCTTTTGATGGTTACAAATATTATATTACTTGTTGCCGACCATTTTACTATATACATTTGGATATACCCATTAAAACATTAATCCGACTCTCTTGCTACTTTTACCCGATTGTGGAAATTATTTTTAACACCAAAATTTACTCCGATAACAGAGGAGAATACAACAAACTCACCCTTAACAATAATTCTCCTTGTTTCACAAAATTCTTACTAACTAAATTAAAAGAAATATATTTGTTTAAGAAAAATGATGGAGACTGGCCTGTTTGGTGCATCCGGGGGTTTCATCAGCAGGGTAGAAATAGACGACAACAGGCTTCCCTTTGAATTTGGAGAGGCTCACGGTCTTGCCGTCTTGATCTTTCAGTGTGAACGACGGGGGCACAGACCCTTTGTTTACCTATACAAACATTGAATATTATTATTATTATATTATTATTATTTAATTTGTTTCTCTACCTTTATATATAGATATTGTTAAATCATGTAGCACCTTAGCAGAAACAATGAGGGAGGTCTTGCTTTTGGTTGTCAAAGAAGAAGAAGAAAGAGATAAGTTGAGGCCATGGAAGTGGGATTTGAAGGGATTATTATTATTATTATTTTGAAAGATAGAGATAATAGGAGGGTGGTGTTTTTTGGGGGCGGGGAGCAAAGAAGGAAGTAGTAGATGGTTACCCAAAGACGACGCCATTTTTACTTCAGCTGATGATGATGAACTGCTGCATTGCATAATGCATATGACCAACAACAAAGATAGGGAAACAATATCTTCAACCAATGACTCATATTCACAAAGGATTTCTTGATTGACGTGGACACATCTCATCCAAGCGGAAAATAATTTATTTTCACTGATTTTGTTGACAAAAATAAATAGACATGAAATTTGCTATTTTTCACCCATTATTTAAAAAAAAAAAAATTTATTGGATTTTAATACTCCTAACTGTCATCATTTGGTCGGTAATACTCTCAACTTCGATATTGTCTCCTACCACTCCATCCTTTCAAGAGAGTGTCCTTTGACGCTCCTAAACTAAAAGAACCGTTAATAACTAAATTTTTTCTATTTCTATGTACACATCACCACCAATTAGAACCCTAATCCCCTTTCTCAGCATACTCAATCATCTCCTTCTCTAAGGTAGACTTGGAAGGTTTCCAAATCGTGAGGCAAAAATTCTAAATTCTCACTGGCCGCCATTCAGACCGGCGACGGAGGAACAACCTTGCATACATCTCCGTCGTTCTACCTCGAACATGTCATCCAAGCTGATGACGGACCATCAACCTTCGTCTCCACCGCAATTTCGTTTTCACTGTTCCGTTTAGATCCTCCATTTCAGGCTTCTTCATCTTCAAAATCGCAACCCCTAGTGGAAAAATGAGAATCGCCTTACTGCGCCGCATCGCAAACGCAACTCGATCGTACTTCCGCAACTTCAATTGCGATATCAAACGTACCTAACCAAACCCTAGATCCACGACGTTTGGATCTCGGATCTCCGCTTCGAACTTCCCCATGGACGCTGTCTCACATCTCTGTATCTCCTTGTTGCAGGTTTTGAAGTTACCAAATCGGAGAATTCGATAGTATGATTTTGATAAGTAGTGTCGTGATTGGAAGAAATGGAGTTAATTGAATTTGAGGAATCACATACGGAGGTTGAAATTTACCTGCAACTAGTGCAATGATCATCGAAGTTTGAAGTTGTAAAATCAGTGGAAATTGGATCGATAGGTGAGGATTCAAAACCCTTAATGAAATTAGGGTTTTAAATTGTGATGATGTCTAAATTAGAATTATTTATTTACAAGTAACATAACGGAGTTAGGGTTCTGTTAGTTTAGGAGCGTCAAAGGAAACTACGTTGAAAGAATAGAGTGCTAGGAGACAATATCGTTGTCAGCCAAATGATGATAATTAGGATTATTAAATCCAATAACCTTAAAAATAATATTCAAGGTTTTTTTTTAAAAGGTCTATGAAAATGCAAAAAAGTGACCCTTTTTTAAAAATATTAATCAATATATTTAAAACACAACGACGTAGAAAGACCCTTGCTCAACAGTAATACAGTACACGTTATACTCTTTCAGTTTTGCCACAATAACTTGAGCGAACTGTTTCCAGCGGTGGTTGGACTTCAGACTAAGCATCGATGCTAGGGTTTAGACCAAGCTTCGTTTTACCGGCAACAAAAGAAGCAGCAGCCAGCAAGGCAGTCGCGATGTGGTCTGAGCTCGGAACGGACATAGGTTCTAAATTGGCAAGCGGCCGCTCCGGTAATCAAGGTATGGATTTAGTTTCCTATACGACTGCTTCAGCGCTAATCAACGTTTTTCCGTTACCCAATTCTTTGAATGGAACAAAGAAGGTTGTGGTAGGTTAGATATTCAGGATTCTTCAGCTTTCAGGTTTGTTAGAGGTTTGGGTTTTATTTTTTAGTAGTTGATTTTGTTTTCGCCCCTTGCCTTTTCTGTAGGGTCTGTCGGAACTTTTGACCTATGTTTGAAGCAACCAAAGGCATCAAGCAATTGTTTGACTTTATTAAAGTCGCAATACAAGTATCCATCCAATTCTTAGATTACCATATCCAGTAAAAGCATATATAACTTTGTAATTTATTTTTTGGTCAACAAACAATTTCATTATGTGTTCCTCCCCCATTTGAGCCTGTCAGAATTCAATTCTCATATGGTAGGTCCTGATTCAAATTACTTTTAAATTTGGTTGTTTGTGCGGTGTATCTTGATAAGAATGTGTGACTCCAACCGAAGCATAAGATATGTGTATTGCCCAATCTATATTATGGTATACCTGATTAACTTAATTAAACAGAAAGTCATTATACATTCAAATTTTAATCATGTAAAAACATTAGGTAATTCTGTATCGATGTATCATTTTTTCATCTTCTTCTATGACCGAAGATTGTTTCGGTGAATACGGTTTTGTTGAAGTGCCTTGAAAATCAAGCAAAACAAGTAAATTTGGGGAAAGCCATAATAACATCAACTTATAAGTAGATATTGTTACCAAATCACCACCTTTGTGGTAAAGCTATTGTTTTGCATTGATTATTCCCAAAGAAAATTGCAGAGTTTAGCATAAATTTTTTATTATTGTTTTTTAGTTGTCATTTTCTAGATCAATTGCACTTGAAATAAATAAATTGTGATAATCATAGATTCACATATCATATTTCTGCATCTTCGTAATGGGTTATAAAAAAGTCACTGCATGCATTTGTATTATACTTTAATAAATATAAGTTTCAAGACTCCGGTCTTATATAATTAAAATCTATATATATTTCCACTGGGTATGTTTAGTTTAGTTTAGTTTTTGGGGATGGTGGGTTTAACAAAGTGCAGAAGATGGAGCTCTGGAAGTGAAGAAGACAACCGAGGAGCTATCAAAGAGTTTAAAGAGCTTCAGAAAGAATAATAAGTGAGGTTGTCCGACGTTGATGCTTCAGTCTGTTTTCCGGCTGCCAGAGGTGTTCAGGTTAGTTTTTCCTTCGGCGTTAGTTTTCTTCTCTTAACTTGATTAAGGTGTGTGTCGTTTGTCAGATTTGTGTTCTTTTTTGCTTACCCTGCTTCTTGGTAAATTAGTTTCAGTTAGTTATGGTTTTTATCAATTCTGTCATGTTTTTACAACCCCCTTTACAAATTACAAATTACAAATTCACAAGGTTTGTGGTGCCTCAATTTCAATTTTGACTGCAGGTAAATACAAGACTTTACCCTTTCTGCATCTTCATATGTCTTCTTCTTTCAGTTGTGATTTTTGCTTAATTTGTTGTGCTTTGAAATAGGTAAAGTTATACTAAATACATATGAAATTGAGTGAATTTCATATGCAATTTCAAAACAAGATAATAAACAAAGTTGTTTAAGTCAACTCGCCAAGAGTTTATCATATATGGAACCAATTTGTGGTACTCATATAAAAAACAGGTACTTGATGAACATACGACAGTAGATGGGAAGCTTATTGCTGGACATTCAAAGTTTGCACATGTGAATGGATATTAGTAATTCATATTCACCCTGTTCAATTACGTTGTATAGTATCAATATCCATAAACCTAAAACTCTTATGTAATGCTATGATGTAACGGTTTTTCTTTTTTATTTTATTATTTATTCTTTAAAAAATATATAATGAACACCTTGGATGATCATTTTTTGCCTCTGATTCCCCAAACAATTTAGGACTCAGTCAATTAGTTTCGAATTAGCTATAGCAAAATTTATCGTGTTAAAGAAAACATGTTTTTTCTACCAATGTATCGTTCGAGTTATGCCTCATTGTTTTCTTCCAAAATTGTTCATGGTTTTCTTATCAGTTGGATTAGAGACCTCTTTTGTTTTATTTGCATACACGAGAATTTCCCGCCGCAACGTGCGGCTGGGAAACTCTTAGTTTGTATTAAAGTTGGGTTTCTAAAAAATTTCTCATCCAAAATGGGTTTTCATTTTAGCCTTCCATAACATAGTTAATCTCTACGAAAAACTAGTGTTAAGTACATGAATAATAGATGTGCAATGTTTAAATTTTAGATTTATGAATACACTAAGTATTAGAAACTATGTTGGCAATCTAAAACTATGCATAAGCGTAACATGATTATTCCTAAAATGTTGTTTCTTTAATATCTCTCTTTACTCTCAAAATCGACTACCACCACACCACATCTGATCACCACCAATCACTGTTATTTAGGTGGTGGCGGACCCAACAAATCTTTTACAGGGTGCGCAAATTTTTTAAGATCGTTTGACTATCGCTCTATAATAATTTTTTTCTCTTCTGATGAGCTTGGCTTAACTTATTAAAATTAATAAAATTTTATCAATATAGGCTAATGGTGGTCTGATTAGCCTAATAAAATTAATTATAGACTTGAGCTTAATATAAATCGGGTTATTATTAGTTGAGCCTATTTCAACTTGGGTTTATATATAACAACGCATCTTCGGATAGAATACAGTCGTCGTTCTTGTCCCCTCTACCTGAAGCAATTCCTCCCCTCTCTGAACAAAGTCATCATTGACTGATTCCGATCAAGACGCCGTTAACATTGGCAATTGATCTTCAACCCCACTAATTAAGCTCGATAATACATTTCAATCTTAAGTAGCCTCGAAAAAAGTGATCCAAAAAGTGTGTGTGACCTGAAGTTTTAAGGATATTGATGGAAGCCCCCACTCTATGATTTCAAAGGTTTCAAAGTGGTGATGTTTTTAACGATATATCAACTGGTGATAGTTTTAACAGTGTGGTTTTAACGTGTTGAAGAACAAAGAGGAGACCGAGAGGAATTATAATTCTATATTCCATATTTCATACGTACAAGACATTATATATTGAAATAATGAGAAGCTATAGAGTAACCATAAATGTCTTTATTCATAATACTTCCTTCCGATATTTTATATTATACAATATTAGCATTATAATATATGATTATGTTAGATTGGTTCGTGTAACATTCGTCAACTTTCCGGTTTAACTTACTTACCATCGTTAGTGTATTAGCATTGACTTTGACCACCACCATTTGACTTTGACTTTTGTTAGGAACTATATGTATATATGGTCCAACTAAAACATCAAATCACAAGTCGTAATGTGTTACATGACACATAAGCATCCATCCGAACCGAAAAACTTACAAACTGTAAGATTCGATACTGTAAAGCTAGATATTGGTAAAATCGAACAACACATTCAAGAACAACATTATTACCTATGAATATCGGTAGAAATTATAATCCCTAACGATGACATAAAATGGTAAGTCTAAAAGACGCAATATCTCACGTTCAATGTTACAAAGTCCAAAATGCAACATATCACACTTAAACCTATAAAATATAGATTATACATTTTAATAAAAAAATATGTGGAGGGACTATTCTACACCTCTATTAATCGGCATTCAGGGGAGAGCTATAAAAGTTGGATGATCTTGTAATCAAGACCTCCTAATCATCTACATCTAATAAAACATTCCAAAAAATGTTACGAATCATTTTATAAAATTTTTAAAAGTTTTTAATTATTTAAATTAATTATAACAATATTTTGGATTTTTTAATACTTTTTATCTAATTAATTTATCTTATATATTTAAAAAGTAACTGCACTTTTTATCAATTAGTTTTGCGATACTTAACATTTTCAGTCCACCATTAACAGAAACGGTCTGTAACGTTTCAATGCTTATCAATTTTTATCCCTAACGTTTCAAGTGTTAAAATTTTTCATCTACAATTAAATTATAAAATAGTTTTAAATTTGTTATTTCTAATTAAGTATTTATCTTATATAATTAAAAAGTAAACTGCATTTTTTATACATTAGGTTTGTAGTACCTAACAGTTTTAGTCCATCATTAACATAAACGATCTGTAATGTTTCAAGTCTTATCAACTTTCATCCCTAAATTCAAGTCTTAACAGTTTTCGTCCCTCATGTTTCAAGCCTTAACAATTTTCGTCTCTAGCGTTTCATGTCTCAACAGTTTTTTGTTGAAGGTTTAATGACAAAAATTGTTAAGACTTAAATGTCAAGGAAAAAAACTATCAATGGTGGACTAAAACTATTTAAGTCTTAGAAATCTAAGAGAGGAAAACCACACTCACTCTATTTATATTTTAAATTTGACGTTTCTTTAATTTGTAATTTTGTATAATTATCAACTAAATTTAAGGAATTTATATTTAAAAAGTTTTATTGAATAATTTTAGAGTTTCAAAGCATAATTTATAGTCATAAAAGTGTTAAACATTTATTTTTTTGAGTGTTCTCAATATAGTTTTAAATGTTGATTATGTAACTCCGTATAATACACGGTTATAAGCTAGTTATCATTATATTAGATTTTAATCTCATTCTTGCTACACACACAAGCTCTCTGTCCCTCTTGTTCTCCCAGCCGAAATCAGTCCCTCCCCATCTCCATTTGCATCATTTGGAGCAAGGAAGATCAAGGTTGGAAGGCGATCAGAAGAACTTAGGACGCTTGGTGAGGTTTCATATGAGTTTTTTTATGTATTTCATCTATCATTCATCTCATTCATCATCCCTTGTGAAGAACTAGATGATTATCATGATCATCCATAAGTGGTAACGGGAAGGATCTATAATTTCATGTGAGTTTGTAAAGAATCCATGTGCAAAATCCATTATTTTATGTGAAACAATGTGAAATTACAAACAAAAGGGTTGCTCACAATGTTAGACTATGCGGTGCACCGGGGTGAGTGAGGGCTTGAATGGGTGTGCCATGCAAGAGAAAGTGTGAGTAAACTGGGTGAGTGGAAATGTGGAAATGCCCAGGTGAGAGGAGGCTTGAGTGGGTAAAAAGTAGGATGTTGATGTGGTATTTTGTGATTGGTAGGAGGGCAATGTGAAATAATATTATTGGTTGAAAAAAAAAAGAAACATAGGCAACACCCATGACTCAACCCACGGTCACGGGACCACGG
>WOUH02000005.1:0-16887 GCA_009936405.2 Stevia rebaudiana | reverse complement strand
ATTTTCCATTCCGCATCTAACCCCATTGGTTTCATCTCCAAATGAGGTATTTAGATTTGGACCTATTATACGCTCCTCATTAAGCGTGTAACTTCCAAACCGTCGCTCTAATCAAATTTCTGCGTACGCTCAAATGCTTCTAAATACTTATATGAACATAACTAACATGTTTATTTCATATCATAATCGGGTTACACTGCGGTACCGTTAGTTTACAACAGTCCTAACACCGAAACTTGATCGTAAGCATAAACTAACAGACAGAAGATTTCCTCCAATTCTCGTTTTATCAATACCAAATTCGGGGTGTTACATAAATTGTGGTGTAGTAAACGTTCCTTGAAATAAACTATTATAAATCACATAGTACGCAGCCTCCGTTAAGTGTAATCCGTCCCAGTTAGCATATGTTTCCGGATGATCACAATTAGTCGATAATGAATCGGCACACTGTATGACCGGATTATAGTTATACGGTCCTCCACCTCCACAACATGTTGAAAGAGCTCCGTTTGTAAATCCTGTCGTTTTTCAAAGTCACATAAGGAGATATCGGTTCACGTATATATGTAAAATTGGTTTAGATGATAATATATATATCAAACCAAGTTTTAGGGTCTAACGTGTAGAATTACCTAAATAATCAAAAATATCAAAGCCCTAATGATAAATGATTTAATATTTGGATGAAAAGTGTATCACTTACATTTACTTAACTGTACTTTTTATGATAACTATTATATAGCTTAAAATTTATATTATATTACTTCAACCGAATGAAAAGTAACTGAAAATAGAACCAATCTAAGACTGTGTACTCGAGCTTTTATTAGTATTAATGAATTTTGAATTGTTAAAACCATTACGTGATAATCATTAAAAATATGGCATTAATTTTTAGTTAAGCTCTTAACCATTGTTAAACACAATTTACATTAAAGGAAGTTCAATTCTACCATTTTTATTCAATACAAATCAACTAATTTTAGTTAAAACCACTACACCTAAATAAAATTAGCTTTGGTTAAATAGTTGATGCTTGTATGTCATCTACGTACGTGTCACTTTAACTAGCTAGGAAACCATTACACATAGCCAAAAGTTAAAAAAAATTCCAAACATTTACTTTGTGTTTTATACATTTTCCTAATCTTTAGTAGTTCCTTTGTCGATCTGTGTGTGAACGTACTACAAATTAAAAACCGTAGTTAAAGACAATGTGATTTGCATGGTTATAGCGAATAAGAACGCCAGAAATCGGTAGATACCACCGAAAGTATTACAGAAAAGTCGTAAAGTTGATGGCCGTTTTGTGACTAAATCTAAGATCAAAAATTTTACAACAGTTTTGAAAAGTCGCCACAAGACAGTCTCAAATTTTGCGAGCAAACTTTACGATTAATAAAAAATTAATTAAAAGCCTATACAAACCCGTTGCAATATTTGAAATTATAAAATTTTTGTTTTTTTTTTGGCAAAATGGTCACAAAACTCCAATCATGTAAACAGTCACCAGTAGTACAAATACAATTTTTGAGGCAGTTAAATTTCATTAAAGGTGGCCTCAAAAATAAGTTACTTTATAAAGCATTTATATGACGGGTGGAAAAACCACCTTCAAAAGTGAGGCCTTTTACACAGCGGTCGAGACAACCACCTCATAAGATAAGATGTCCCCGCCTCATAAGATAAGATGTGAGATCTTATCATATGAGACGGTTCTCTCACCCGTCGTATACAATGCCTCATTATTTTAGACGGTTCTCTTTCCTGCCTCATAAATACCTTATTTTTTTTTGGCGACCTTTAATAAACTGCCTCAGAAAATTGTATTTTTACTAGTGCACAAATCAACTGAAAAATGTATAATTTAATGGCAAAGCGATTGCAAAATTTGCATCTCCAAGCACGCTCGCTAATATTTGTCACAATAACGAGAATCGCATTTACCGTCACAAAGTATTGATTACTTACGGAGGTTTTGCGACTCTCACATTGCCTAACATCTACTTGTGATTTATGAAATTCAATATTATATATAATACCATATTCTTGTGGTGCGCGATAAAATTGCATGGCAGCGTTATAGTAATCTCCGTAAATAACATTAACGTTAGGATGGAGCTCTCGGATTTGATTTAATGCGATTTGAAGCAACGTGTTGTGATACTCCGTAAACTCGTTTAGTTGTATCAAGCAACCTGTTGCATTGTCTAGTTCTAGTTTGTCAGAACCATAGTAACTTGTTAAATAGATTGTAAGGCATCCAATCGGTAAGTTTCCAGGAACAACAAGTGTTTGTGCCCCAAGTTCAATCAAGTCCTGCATTTCCAATATCCATTAGTCACATTTAGGACAAATCATATTATATTTACACAATTATACTTACTTGCACAGCCGACACAATGGTGTCGATAACCAAAGGAACATACGATTTGAGCTCATCCAATGGTTTTCCAGCGATTATTGGATGATTATAATCATTGCCACCAATCTCTCCCATAAGAATTAAGGAATTACGAAGTAGGTTTTTGCAATCTACAAGACACAAGTTGATCTAATGAGAATTGAGACAATATAGGTGAAACCAAAGATGAAAAGTTTACCATTCTGTTAGTTACTTTCTTAATGCAACTCGAATGATTAATGATCATTAATTATTATCTTTTATTATAAGGAGTTGAACGTAATAGAACTATATCTTTTTTTAATAGAGGATCTCGCGTGTTAGCCATTAGTAGCCAGGCACGGTAGCCAATGGGTAGGGCAGCTTTCAGAATTTGTTGTAAGAGGAGAGGGAGTGGAGTCGGGGAAAGAGTCGGGGAGATGAGGTGGAACTCAGACACGATGATGGGGAGGGATGGGGAGGGGTAAATATAATCTTACACAAATAACCCCTTTACTTTATATAAATGCCTTATAAAAATAATAAGTTTGAAAAATTACATTTGCTACACAAATAACGGACGAAATTAACGGAAGTCAAGCTAAAGGTTGCGATTGAAACAATCTAGGTTACTTAAAGGTTGTCAGGTGTACTTAAGATATTTAAAGGTTGAAATTTGTTATTACCTTTAAACATAAAGGTTGAATTTTGTAATTTTGTCTTTTATTTTTTGCTTTTACTTTGGCTTCTATTTACTTGTTTATTTCTTTTATTCCTTTTTTTTAGGTATGGTTTTCCCTTTTATTATAGATATAAATTTCACTAAGTCTATACTTGCGAGTTGGTTTTCTTGATTCTAAGCTTTTGGTTTTTACAGTAGAATGGTCAATGGTCGTTACTTTATGATTGGATACGATTTAAGGTTTTACGTTGATTGACAGTTATTGTCATTCATTTTGTATGTGCGTTATGGTATTCAGCAGAGGCGGCTCAACAGTTATAGAGGCCCGAGACGAATTAAAAAATGAGAGGCCTTTATCTATATTTTTTAAGTTCGTATTATTAAAAAAAATTCAAAAGAAAATCACTAAAAGTAAAATCATTTGACAATTTACTATTTAACAATAGGTTGTTCTTTTTGTCAAATAAAACCGCGGTTAAGAGAGTCTGAGTCAAAAAATTTAAGTATGTCTAGAGATAGATAACAAGTTAACAAAAATAAAAGTGTTAAAAATGTAAGAAACATGAAAATAACAAAAATAAAGTCAAAAGTAAGAAACATGAAAAATATAAATACGTTTGCCAAACGTTCAAAGAATCCAAAAACATTAAAAATATGTTGCTATTGCCTAGAGTTGAACCCAAGGTTTCACGACACCGAAAAGCAATCCTTAGACTATCCGGTATGCCTCTGGAGTGGGGCGTGAGTGACCCCAATAAAGCCCCAAACACCGCCCCGCGGTCCTGTGAGTGAGGCATGAGTACTCACCCCGTGGCTTGAGCCATGGGCGTTGCCCTATGTTTCTTTTTTTCTTTTTTATTTCAAATAATCACATTATTTCACATTACCCTCCTACTAATCACAATATATCACCTCATCCACATACCTTTTACCCACTCACACACATACTCATTTGGGCATTTCCACCCTTCTACTCACCTAGTTTACTCACTTTCTCTCATACGTGGCACACCCACTCAAGCCCCACTTACATGGGCGCACCGCATAGTCTTATGGTGGAGAAAGTAGTCATAAACATTCTCAAATTACCCTATCAGATCATGTCATGTCAAATGTTCCAACTACCCTTCAAGTACCCTATATTAGTTACAATGGTGTCTACAACTACCTTTTCTATTTTATAATAAAAAAAATATACAAAATAAATTAATAGCTTTTTCATTATCTCTTCGGGTGAAAGGTAACATCTGTCACTACCCTCCCACACTAGCCTCTTGAGTGGAGACAGTGTAGCCAATACCTTAAAGTAGCCGATAGGCTACCCGCTCGCCCACCCCCTCTACCCTTAAAACTAGACTATATCATCTCTAAGAAAACCCCAATTTTAACCAATTAAGTAGAACTAGTTCAACTATTACCCAACTTTAATTTTACTATCTAAGCTCAATCATTTAACTAAAACAAGCTAATTCATTCTGTTACGTTAGTTATTTATTAACAATAGTACAGGACTTCAGAGTTAGTTGGGTCATTTTGGTTAGCTGAAGGAATTAAGGTATTGTAATTGAATGCTACTACTTAAGTTACCTACTTCTATGAATGAAGTATTATTTTGAGAATATCTCCTTTTTTATAACATTATTTATTAAAGTATCCTTATTATCTACATTACATGTATAATATTTCTTTTTAAAAATGAGGCCCCTAGAATAAGGAGGCCCTTGGCCTTTGCCTTAATTTTTATGAAGTGAAGCCGGCTCTGGTATTCAGGAATGTGAGCGGGTAAACCCGTTAGTTTTATCTTATTCTAGATTACTAATTATCGAAACAGAGATGTGATCTATATTATTGAAACACCAACACATAAGGCCTTATAACAAAAAGCTACTTGCATCTTATTCTAGATATATATATATGGGTTATAAACATTTATATATGTTTACTCAAACCAAGATATATATGAAACAATAGGAAAATAACAAATGAAAATTTGACTTTCGTCTTGTTGAATAACATATTTATTTGGAAACAACAAACAGTTTCCAATGCATGTGTTCACCGTTTCGACCACGCCGTCTACCATGCATTTTGCCATTCCACATAATATAAAAGTATTTTGCACGCCTACTCACAACCTACTTTGCACGTCGTCTATTTCTTTTTTATACCTTTCTTCACAACATTTGTAATACAATCAATTAATGCAATGCACACATATTAAAAGCAACATTGATTTGCCTTGTCACATAGGAATTCAAAAATATTAATAATATAGATTATTACACTTGATATTGTCAATGTCAATGTGAAATCTTATATGTACCACTCTTTGATGTTATCAAAACCGTTGAGAGACGGACATGTGGCGGCGTCTGATTTGTGGGGATACAATCGAGATAAGGCCTCCGAGTGGTGGCTTCATCTTTGATCTATAGATCATTTCATCATACGGTCGTCTATAAAATCTCAAAAACGGGATAAACGATTCTCGACACTTGTCAGTTTTGCTTAAGTGACACTCTTTTTTGAAAAAGAGGGCTGGTGAGTGTAGGAACGATGGTTTAGGGGTTCTTGGGTGGTTGACATTGGAGTGGTCCATCACTTGGGTTTTTTGTGGTAATGGGGTTGATGGGAAGAAGTTTTTTCTCAATGTGTTCATGTTCCTTGCTGTCGGTGATGCGAATGAATAGGATCGGGCGTTGACAGGTGAGATAAGGGCAGGGCCTAGTACAGGTTTGGATGTGGGGCCCACTTTGAATGACGGTTTATCAGTCAAAGTGAGATACCAAGGTTTGAGCGAGTCAAAATGGTGAGAAACCGTGAAGGAGAATCGTGAAGACGAGCAAGAACCAACTTTGGCTCCTTTGGATGGCACAGAGGAAGGATTAAACCGAAGGGATGCAGCTCGCGGGTATGGAGTGAAGTGATTAAAGTCAGGAAAATCATCAAAGTCGAGCGATGACACCATCGTCGTGATTGACGATAACTCGATAAATGCCTTGACACCCTACAAGTAATCATAAATTTAAACATTATAAATAAAAAAAATTGATTTTTTTTATAGAAAGGAATTTAAATGTCAATTGTAATATTGTTAGGTATTTAATTACCTTCCAAAGATAAGGAAAAATAGAGGGTGGGTCAATGACAAAAGCCTTGTGTAGACGACCAGGATAATGCTCCCCTATGATTTTTAGTGCTGCCACCAATATGTTCATGAACCCTGATGCAGACCTGAAAAAGCCTGTATTTTTCACACCATCAGTACTTCATCATTTTGTTTTCTTATCAATATCTTTAATTATTATTATTTATATATATTAGCTTCAAAATCAATAAAAATTTGCTTTTAAACACTGTATCTAAAAGAGAATTCGTTAATTTGTTACCGTAAGTCAACGTATATATATGCTAAACAAATTGATTAGACTCCGCCACATGTCATCTAATCAGCAGTTTATGAACACATAGTCATCTAATCATGTAACGTTCGATCTTTATACCTTTTTAAACAGCAAACACGTACATTTATCTAATAATGCCTTAAACATTATTTTTAACTCTCGACTATATAATAGAAGGGTTGTATCTTTATAAAAATCTCTGTTAATTCTTTCATGAAACAATTTGAAACTAAAGTAGGTAAAAATTTTGAAATGTAAAGAGTTTAAAATTTTGAAATAAAAAGAAAAAGGTTGATAGATTTCGATTTTCATAAGTGTTGTCCTTATTGACGTTGTCTGGGACCAAATATCCATGATAGCTATAGTCAACAATGGTGTTAATGGCCACCAAAAAAAGTGATGACTTTAAAATGATTTATCCGCGAGTGACAATTAGAGTCAATTCTGGACCAAATAATGCTTATTCGGTTCTTTTACTTAAAGCACTCCATATTAAAAAAAAAAGTAACAGTAAATATATTGATTATTAAGATTTTTATTTAAATCTCTCCGTTATTAATATCGGTATAATTTTTTCTAGTAAAAGGAACTTATATTAAACTTTAGCAAGGGTAATTCCGACAATTTCTGAACACAGCACTGAGAAGTCGTTTCACCTTTCGTACGCATAGAATATCAAAGTTACACTAATGTAAAAAAAATGAATATATTAATATATAATTTAAAAAAAGTTATACTTATCATTCTAATATTAGTATATTGCATAATAATGATATAACCATTTATAAAAGTACTTCTACCATCTCACATTATTTTAAAATGATTAACATATAACAATAGTAGAAAGATTTAGAAGAAAGCAATAATATTAATTATTATTAAATGTGTCATTAGGCGTGACTAATAATATTAAAGATGAGAGAATGTGTGTGTGTGTGTGAGGGAATGAATAAGCATGATACTGTGACAAAGTAGCATTTCAGACTGAGAAAAAGGGTGGTTTAGGGGAAGGACAACGTTGGAAGAATGTACATTAATTTCCAACATCAAACTGACGTAAAGCTCATCTACATGTTTTGTCTAGAGGATAGTCTTTGTAATTTACATATTCACCCCTCGGTTTATCTATTGATTCTCATTATTATTATTATTATTTTAAAAGTTAAAAAGGTAATATTATAATTTCAGATTCTTTCAACTATTTGGTTCCTAAGGCTGGTCGTACCATTTTCAAATTTGTAAAATAATTCGTTTGACCTATTGGCCTTTAATTAAATATTAATTAAGTTGGCGGAATCTAGTTTGAAATCATGTATGAATTGTCAAATGGTTAAGTATTTTTATTCAAATCTAAAGACTTACTTGCGTCAAATAAGACAATCAACTGCTCAACGGATTTTGCCATTGTTTGAATTGCAACCTCCAAAGTGAAAACCAACAAGCGGATGAACCTATACAATTATAAAACAACAATATTAAACAATGCATACTATACACTTATGCTTGAATAACAATATATTAATAATGTGTTTGTTTTATTTTTATTTTTTTCAAACGATAACTTAAACGCTTTTCAAATCTATTCTAAATTTACATTATCTATCAACCATAAAAATTGAATCCTGAATATGTAGATAACATGATTAATTAGCTAAATAAAATTATCACTTCTATTACATTTGTCAACACTAGGTATATATAATTGATTGTGTGATTCATGTGAATTTTTACTTGATTTAATTTGAATTACGCATATATATATATACTCTTTTTTTATGTATGTATGTGTGTAACTGTGTATTTATACATATTAAGAAAATATATAGTAAGAGAGAAATAGTGAGGAGGGTGCCAGAGAATGAGGGTGTCTTGGTAAAATGCAAATTTTCTTTCACCTTTTCTCTTGTTGTTACTCACTTTTGTCAATGCATGCATGGTTTACTATGTGAATCAATAAAAAATAATAATTCTTCTGATTTGAAAATTATTATATTTTGGAAACAAATTTCTTATCAGATTTTTATCTTACAAATATTATTAATTTGTAGCATAAGAGTTTTTTTGTTAATTAAAATTCTCGAGTTCTGGAGTGAGTACAGGAAAAAGTTTATATCATGCTTTTAGTTGGAATTACAATAAAATACTCTTAAATGATAAAAAAAATGTAAACATAACTTTAACTAAATCTCAAACTTTAATGCTTTGTGAAAGAAAATATTGGAGTAATAAATAACTTACTGCTTCTGTGAGCGAAATTTGAGATAAGCTTGCTTGATTCGAAAAATCTGTGCCAATATCATGAATACATAATAATAACCATTAGACATACTTTTATTAATTGTTCTAAAAGAAAATATAAATATTCAGTAAGATATATACCACCACCGGTCGAGATCGGTCATCATGACCGGCAACATAAGCCATGCCGTCGGCTATCTCGCCGGAAAACTCATCGGCGATTAGGTGATCTGTGATATGAAACAGACAAAATTAAAAACATAGATTAAAAGTAAAAGAGAAAGTAAAACTTATTATTACTTTTTGGATAGATTACTTTAATCATGAGCCAGTATTTTGAGTACTTTAACATATGGAGCAAGTAATTCAAAGCCGAAAAGCAAGATTCTGACTCACAAGCTTGAACAAATAAAGGAAGATATTATGTTTTCCAATGAAGCATGTATAAAAAGCGGAGATTCAAATTATCTCATGGTTAAAAAACTATGGTAAATTCCTACTTTTGCAGTGATATAATCACGAATCACGTGTAATGATATTATAATCACAACCTCATGATGAATGTTTTTGCTTATTAGATTCCAACTCAATTCCAACATTTTGAATTTAAATTCTTTAGTAACAAACAAATAAACATATTCACTAATAATATATACATGTGACAAACCAAGTAGTTTTAAGTTCTCTCAACATTAATTAATAGAGAGACCGCTGTCAGCGAAACCACGTAAAAATGTAACATTACGTGCTTGGGTACAAGTTTTTAATCATTTACAGAAAAATATACTAGAACCAGTGAAACATGAGGAAACTAAGAAAAATAATAAACGTACCAACACCAAGATTTTCACGCCATGAAAGACAAGCTCGCATTTGCTTCGCAGCTTTCTTAACATTATCTCCTTTAGCTTTCAGAAATCTTCCAATGCAAGCTTCACTGCAAAATTTCTCCTGCAAAGTTATATGAAATTAAGGATTTACAGAAATCTATACACACATTTGATTGATTGATTGATTGATTTAAACCTGTTTGAGTGTGAGTTGAGAAGGTTTTCTGAGGAGTTGAAGAACAGCTTCTACTCTGTTTTTCTCGATCTGCGTTTGTGTTTGAGCAGAACTAGAACTCGAACTAGAAGAAGTGTGATCTTTGTTTCCCATTTTGAAGGTGATTTCAATCGGATCGAAGTGTAATTAATCTATGAAGAAAAACAAGAAGAAACAGAGATTCTGTGTTGTGACTTCGTTTTCACGCATAAATTTCAAACAGCTTCATCTCCACTTCACTTGCTATTACAGACTGTGTGTGTATATATATGTGTGAGAGAGAGCGTGAATGTGTGTTGGGTGGTGTGTGGTGTGGGGGAGTATTTATAAGCGTAACGGAATCCGTTATTTGAACTGTGAACACGTCAGTAGTGTGACGGGAGTCAAAATCATGACGGCAGGACAGGTGATTCGTAACGGCAACTGTTGGGCCCATTACTTACTTTCACTTTTACCTCTTTCCTCTCTTAATCTTTAAACTTCAAATGTCAAAATGAAACTAGAGCTTGATTTTTTATTGTTTTATTTGCATATACTTGATCGGAATGTTTATTTATTTATAATCTGAATTATTATATTGTTTTGAATAATCGTGAAATTTGAATGTGTGAGGATTTGATTCTCACCCATTTCATCCACTTGAGCATCCAAATTCCAAATTTTCTTATTCACAGAGATAATTCAGTCGTAGTCTAGTTAATATAAAGCCGATGTCATAAGTTTGTATCATAAGTGTTAGAATGTCTATATATTCTGTCAATATCAATTGGTGGCTGATATTGATATTATTGGCTAGCCAATATTGACAGTATAGAACACATCTCCGATACTATTAATATCGAATAACCGATATTGTTAAGTATATATTTGTTTTTGTTTTGAGTTGTAATTAACGGTTTTATTCTGATCATCTGTAACTCTTAATTTGAAATCATTAATGAAAATAAGAGCTTATTTACTTCTTGTGTTCATCTTTCCCTCTCTTCATCTTTGTTCTTTGATTGTTTGTTATTGATACACAAGGATTAGATTACAATTTCCATACGTAATCTAATCATATTGATCCAAATGAGATTCTTAGTGATCACACAGAGCTACACATTTGGAATGAAGAAAATAAGTACTCAAATATTAGACCATGTTTAAGGGTGAACGGTATACCATCGGTTAAGGCATCGGGTAGGGGTGAACCCGATCGGATACACCGCCGCCATCCATGCGGGTACCCCGATCGGGTAGTTCACTCGGGTATGCATCACCGTTTTCGGGTGAGTTTGTAACCGATAAAAACTAGCTGTTGAACGGCTTTGATAATTAAAAAAAATTCCAAAAATCATCTTATACCCACGTTTTTCTACTCTCCGCTTCATGTCAAAAAACCACATCTCGCGAACTCGGGTTTTTGAAGCTGCATTTATGTCCGCTAGTCGTCCGAGTGACGCGTTGGTTTAAACAAATTTGAATCTGAAACCGATTTTTGCAGCCCCCCCTTCAATGTGCCGGCGCGCGAGGGTAGGACTTATGGTAAAACCCATCACAAGACCTTGAAACACATTATGAGGTTTATCCTAATAAACTAACAATTTTGTGTTCCCCTCACCAATGTGGGACAAAGTGAAACCCACATATGAGACATCTCATTCACACACATATTTCCAACATTATATCGAGCTTTAAGTTAGGCTATTAGGGTAAAATGTAATGTTTTAATTTTATTTAAATGTTCTACGTCTTAAATTTTAATTTATAAAACAAAAAATTCAAAAAATAATAATAATAATAATAATGAGTTCGGGTATTAAGGTAGTGTCGTCATCAATTAGGGTAACTTGAGGGGAGTTATGGAACTTGATAGGTGGCAAGATATTATTGGTAGTTCATTAGGGTGCTTGAGGGGAGTTAGGGTAATACTCTCATCATCCTAATCCATCATGAGGATGTCACCTTAGCTAATCACAAGGTGGAACACCCCCTCCACGGGTCATGTTGCGGTTAGGGGTGAGCAAAAAATCCGAATCTGAAACCGAATCCGAAAAAATCCGAGAATCCGAATTTGAAATATCCGAATTTTCGGATATCCAAAAATTCGGATAAGTTTTCGGATATGAATTTTAAGAATTTTCGGATATTCGGATATCCGAAATATCCGAAAATATTAATAAAAAAATTACATTTTTAATTATCTAATATATGGTCCCGTGTACGTATTCCCGTATGTACGAATACAAATATGAAGTTCCTAAATCTCAACCCTAGATTTTCACCTTCAAGTTTTAACTCCGCCTCTTTCATCTTTGAGTCTTGGCGACGCCGACACCGTCATTCAGTGTCGGGTCCTCTTCTTCGATGATAATCTGAACCCAGTCGCAGCCTCGTAGGTAAGTGTTGATTGTCGACAGCTCGAAGGACTTCTGATTTCAGTCGCATCGAAGATTCGAAGGACCTCTGATTTCACGTTATATCTTAAAGAAACCAGGTAATTTTATCATTTTATGATGCTTTCGACTTTCGTAATGGAATATAGAAACATTCTGATTGACTGATTTCAGTTGCATCGAAGAAACTTTGTAATATAGAAAGATTCTGATTGACTGATTTCTTTCGTAATGTAATATAGAAGATTCGTAACTTTGTTGTTAAATTGGATAGGTATTGATGTATGGATCTGATTGACTAATTCAGTCGCATATATGAACAAGTAAATATTAGATTGAATAGGTATTGATGTATGAACAGAACGGTATATATTAGATTTAGTTTCAGTCGCATATATGAACAGATTTAATTTCGATTATATGCGGATACGGATTCGGATATCAATATCTAATATCCGATTTCGGATATCCGAATTATCCGAAATTTCGGATATTTGAAATTCGGATATCGAAATTTTGGATATCCGGTTTTACTCACCCCTAGCTGCGGTGCGATTGACCTGATGGTGATAGTGGTAACAAGCGTTTCCCTATGTTTCCAAACATTGATATTATTATTAATTCTTAACCATCCATGTAAAACACGAAATCTATACATATATTTTTGCCTACACACACTAATTCATTACACCTCTTATTGGTCACACTGACATGACCTATGTAACGTGACTTTCTGGTCACTTTTACTGAGGTATTACATTCAATGTTATATATAGTCTCTCACATGGGTTATATATTGAAGACAAAATTACAGAAATAGTTTTTTATGTTTACCAGGAATTGCAGAAATGGTCCTTATGTTTAAAAGATTCCTTTTTAGTCCTTTAGTGTGAATTTGGTTGCATATTTGATCCTTTATAGCTAACCCCGTTAACTTTCCTGGTTCAGTCTGGTCATGTGCAAGGCACATGAGAGCAATTTCGTCCTTTCACCCCATAAAGGACCTATAGTGAAAATTTCTTTAAAAAAATCTATTACGGTGATATAGTACAAAAGAATCTGTTACAGAAAATCTAGTGTAAAAAAACTAGATATACATGTATTGTATTTTTAAAACAACTAGATATACATGTACTGTGTTATCAAAATAACAAGATATACATGCATTGTATTCTCAAAATAACTAAATATATACATGTACTGTATTATCAAGACTACTAGATATACATGTACTGTATTATAAAAAACAACTAGAATACATGTATTATAGTTACAAAATAACTAGATATACATGTACTGTATTAAGCATTTTTTCCTTTGTTGTCTTAAAAAAACTATATTTTTTTTGTAATAGATTATTTTGTACTATATTTTTTAAGTTTAAAAAAGTATATTACTATGGTACTCAAATTAAAGAGAAAAAAAAATTCTTTTTTATGATGCAATTTTTATAAAAAAAATAATGTCGTATGAAAAAGTTTAAAAGTTTAAAGGAATGTGGGGGGAAAATTTAAAAAGTTAACAAGTGGGTTTACATTAATACAATTTTTCTTCTTTCTTTACTTACATTTAAATCTCATTAAATCTTAACCATTGATTAAGAAAATAAATGGCCAAGATTTGTTCCTCTTGTTTTTAAGAAAAATAGTGTCTTCAGCGGATCTAACCCCTATATATTTATGGGTTGTATCCGTTGAAAACAATATTTTGCCTAAAAACAATATGAAGAAATCTTAGTCATCTATTTGGTTGATCAATTGTTAAAATTTAAGAAGAAAAAAAAATTGTTTTGATTGTTAACTTTTTAAATTTCTCTTCTTTTCTTTAAACATTACAACTTTTTCATACGACATAATTATTCTATAAAAACTGCACTATAAAAATAAACGTTTTTTCTCTTTAATTTGAGTACCGTAGTAATATACTTTTTTTTTAAATTAAAAAAATCTAGTACAAGATAATATAATACAAAAAAATCTAGTTTTTTTTAAGACGGCAAAAAACAAATATAGAATATTGTACATGTATATATAGTTGTTTTGAAAATACAGTATATGCACATCTAGCTGTTTTAAAAATACAGTACATGTATAATTAATTATTTTGATAATATAGTACATGTATATTTTGTTGTTTTGAAAATGCGGTACATGTATATCTAGTTTTTTTGTACTAGATTTTTTTTACTATATTCTTTTATACTAAATTCTTTTGTATTATATCACCGTACAACATTTTTTTAAGTTTAAAAAAAGTATATCATTATTGTACTCAAATTAAAGAGAAAAAACGCTCGTTTTTATGGTGTAATTTTTATAAAAAAAATAATGTCGTATGAAAAAAATTATTAATGTTTAAAAGAAAAGGGAGAAAAGTTTAAAAAGTTAACAAATGGGTTTTTACATCAATAATATTTCTCTTCTTGTTTACCTTAATCCAATAGATGGACAAGATTTGTTCATATTGTTTTTGGGCAAAATCTTGTTCCTATTTGATCTTTCTCATATATATATATATATGTATATATATGTGTGTGTGTGTTAGTGGTGTATTATTTTTTTTAGTAAAGTTCGTTTTTATTTCTAGTGGTGTGTTTAAAATAACTATATTGTTTCAAATGTTTCAAACTAGCCATTATGCTCCTTGACGTATAATTTGTTAACTCCAAACCACAAATACCGTTAATTTTGTTTTTTGTTTGATGCAGGGCATTTTAGACTTTTAATATAAGGACTGTTATGTAATTCATCTAAAGGAAGAAAGGGGCTAATTGTGTAAATATTAAAAAGCCACTATCATCAGCTCATCGCCACCTACAGAGAGAGTGTTCGAGTGAGAGACAAAGAGAAAGGGGAGAGGAAGATCAAAGCCCTAATGTAACTTCCTGGCCCCTTGTAATCACAAATATTTTCTATTTTGTCCCCAATGATAACTTATCTAGGAACTCATGGATTTGTTTTTTGTTACCCCGGTGGAGACTTCTAGGGGGTCGCCTCTCATGGTTATACTCCCACCTGAGCACGTTTAACTGTGGAGTTTTGTGACAACCGTACATTTCGGGTACGTCTTTGACTTAGTCGTACGTACATTTATACGTATTATGATAAATACGTGAACTATGATCTTATTTGCTTATATATTTAAATATATGTATATATATAAGTAGGACTTGTCTAAATAGGCGACGACACAACGTACAAATTTCAGTGTGTAAATAAATTGGTGTCACGACACTAGACGTGATGAACTAGTACATTTAATCCAGGTTAATTAATTTAGACTTAACGGATAATAAAACCCATGGCACCGAACGCTGGGTATCCGTATAATTTAAAACGCGAACAAAGAACGTTAATAATTGTCACGACCGATCTATTTTTTTAAACCCCACGATCAAAACTAATATCATCCCAATCAAAAAGAAAAAATTTAGACCCCTCGATCAAACCGTCCCTCTCGATGAACTTGTGATTCTCTCGACATGCATGCGTGCACGGGAACTTCTCGATCGACTATGGAACCTCTCGGCGATCCCGGTTAACCCCACGATAACATGCAAGCATGCATGGGAACCTCTCGATTGAAATTAGAAACCTCTCGGAGATCCATTACAACCCTCTCGATGCCTAAACAACCTCTCGGCCGTCCCACATGAATCCTCTCGATCATGAGGATCCTCTCGGCCAAGAGAATGGATCCTCTCGGCCAAGAGAATGGATCCTCTCGACGGGTTCATCAACCTCTCGATCCCACATATCAACCTCTCGACCATTGGTCAATCCTCTCGGCCATTTTATTTACATCCTCTCGGAGGATTGATAAGCCTCTCGACCGCCCACCATCACCCTCTCGATCACCATTCCCTTGATTACTAACTAGATCCTCTCGATGGTGTTGAGATCCTCTCGGTCACCCCATAACAATCCCCTCGATCATTATTGTTTTGATCCTCTCGACCACCCTTTTTATATCCTCTCGGCAACCATTTTAAATCCTCTCGATTACAACCCTCTCGGTAACATATTCAAACCATCCTCTCGATGGTATAACCAATCCTCACGATGAAAGTAGAAGCAAACCTCTCGGTACATGAAACTAATGAAGGATTTGGCAAAAAGTCATACAAACTATTAAACAATTCAACGAGCCATACCTCAATCGGGAAAAGTATGATTAAGTAGGAATACAACCCATTCCTCATTTCATTTCAATCACTCTCTTTCACTCCAAATCCAGCCGAGATATTCACCATCATCTTTTCTTTGTAAGTGTTCTTCAATTCTCCAAGGATTATCATCATACCAAATTTGTTTTGATCATTTTAAACCACACGGGATCTTATTCTCGAATTATTATTGAAGATAGCTTGATTTCGGAACACAAGAGTTGAAGACTTTGAAGTATTTTGTACCGATTCCTTCCAAGAGTTTTCTTCTTTCTCAAGTATTAATTTAGCATCAATCTTGGAGTTGGTATAATTTCTAACTCTCTTTTCTTACAATCTCAGTCTTTATTTGTTAAAAACATTAAGAACAAAAGCTAAACAATAAGTTAAAAACACATAACCACACCAAAAACATAAAAGTGATATTAGACAGCATTCTGTCCGATTTTGTTTCGACCATAACTTGGTCGAAACGAGTCCAAATCGTACAAACTCATAGACCATGATCAAGTTCAAGATCTTAGCTTTCCAACGCCTACTCGCACGTTTTCTAACTCCTCCGTATGAGTTCACAATGTTTAAAACAAAATCAG
>WOUH02000003.1:8195554-8211119 GCA_009936405.2 Stevia rebaudiana | reverse complement strand
CATTATCGTTAATTTTGGATAACATGGATAAATTAAGTAAGCGTGAAGAATACATGGAGCTTGTTGAGAAAGATCCTCGGCTTCTTGTGGAAATCTATGAAGCTTATTTGTCTAAACAGACGAATACTGCTACTACTACTACTGTTGCTTCTAGTGATGATAAGGTAACAAAACGGTGAAATCTTGGTCATTAGCTTTATGGTATTGACTAGTCATGATTTTTCCAAGAAAAAATGAGTATGGTTTTTCGTAAGTTTTGCCGATGATATCTTTTATTTGCTTATCATGTGAAGGCAATTTTTGCAATCTATATTGCTAAACATGTGTGAATGTCATGGTAAAAACAGTGATTAATGTGTCCCAAAGATTGACACCAGAATGTTCTTGAGATTATGGTCTTTTAACGGTAGTCTTATGCTTATTGATTGCAGTGTTGTTGGTTTGGGTTGGATGTGTTTTTGGTTGTTTAGTGTTGTTTTCAGGTTTAGTTTTTCGATGATATATATATATATATTTCTTTTCAAACAACCAGATTCATATTTTCGATTCCTTTTTTTCTGTTATTGTTACATACTTTTTTTTGTAGCTGATGCATACTTTAAAACCAATGTAAAAGTCCCATATTCCCATGAACTAATCAATTATAGAAGTAAATATCCAAAGAACTAATCAATAATTTAAGTAACAATTCAATGAAGTTATCAATAATCTAAGTAAATGAAATCTATGAATAAACAAAGTAGAAACCTGAGATTGAATATCGATGAAACAATGCAATACATTATGAAAGCTTTAAATAATCTCATGGCTTTGCACTTTAACTATTTAACAAACACACAAACTCTGAAGTAAACTATGAACGATGAATAGCGAAATTAGATTACTAGAATAGATTAATTAGAATCGGTGATTGGTAATATTTCACCTAAATTATCTAATGATGAGTGATGAATATTGAAAAACATTCTAACTTCTAATTCACTTATCCCATGATGAGTAATTTAACTTTATTAACCCAGTGATATGTAATTTGCTTCTTGATTTCTTAAGGTAGCGTTTGATATGTATGAATAGATGTTGGAATGAAATCAGTCATTTAGTTGAAATGAAATAAAACATGTTTGGTTATGGTTGAAACAACCAAAATAAAGAGATTGACATTTTATTGTTACCAAAGGTTGCTGCATATCGTCAAGGAGGTGAGTTGACATGCAACGTGCTTTTAGAACGTACGTCAATTAAACCCAAAGTAAGTATATCATGTTTTTCAAACAAAATTATATATCAAACTTGCTTTAAAAAACAGTATTTGAATGATTTTTGTTGATTGTGGCTTTTTAAAGTTGTAACGTCATTGATTATATAAGTCCCACCAACTCATATCAGAACTGTATATTTTGCCTCCAATGAGTTGTTCATCTAGGAAAACACGGTTTTGTATTCATCGGACGAGTGACAAGTTGCTCATCAAAGAAAATGTGTCTTGTACTGTTACAAATGATATTAGGGTGGTGTGCTAGCAAGAATGTTGGGTGCCTTAAAGAAGTGAGATGTAATGGATTACACTCCAACTATAGTAGTACTACACTCCTTGACTTTCCATATGAAACGTCTTGAGTTCAAATCCTTGCAATGCTAGGGCATTTGGGTTTCCTCTTTGGGTGGTCTAAGGTTTGATTCTGGCCTGAAGTGTCAAACAATTGAGACAGATAAAATCCCGGCAGGTTGGCTTGAACTTGGGTAATGGTATAGCTGATAATTCATGACATGTTTATAACACGGTTAAACTTGTTTATACTTTTTTTTAATAAATAATTAAAGTGGCTAGGCTCCATTATTTCTCCTTGCTTGTAGATAAAACATATAACTGTCACGCTCATATCACAAAGGCAAGTGTTTTCATGTGTGATACTTGTATTAATCTCGTTGTCTCAAACCTGTTAAACATGATAAGACTTGTTTCGTTAGATTAAATTACTAATAATAGGTCATACACTCTTTAAAAAGACGTAGATGTGTCATCCGATGTAGTCTCGTGATGGCAAGTATATTGCCATGATCCCGTTAAAATCATGTTTTTAAAAAATATATATATATTTCATATGCAAGCAAAGAAATGAGTGATTGGCCGTGTGTGTGACACCACCACGGTAATTAACATACTATTATATTTTATATTTTATATTTTATATTTAAATGGAAAATAAAACTGGTGCCTCTTTCGCACCTTATCTGACCCATTCACTATTCTGCAATCTTCATCTCTTTCACCATACACAAGCACAAGCACCAACACAAAAATGGTGTCGTTGGCGCAACAAATTGGTGGACTGAAATGTCCATCTCTCTCCAATTCACACCTATCAAGAACCCCCTTCTTCAATCAAAACCTAACCCTAAAGAGAATCTTCACCACCAAAGCTGCTGTTGCTGTATCAAATGCACAGACCAGAGAACGAATGAAACTCAAAGAAATGTTCGAAGAGGCCTACGAGAGATGTCGTACATCCCCTTACGAAGGTGTTGCTTTCACTGTTGACGATTTTCACGCTGCAATCGAGAAGTATGATTACAATTCTGAAATCGGCACCAAGGTAATTTGATATCAAAATCAAAATTAGACTCCTGTTTTACTTTTATATCAAAGGATTGCAATTTCTATTGCGCTTCAACTAGAAAACGTTGATCTCTTGATTGTAGTTTTGAAAAATGGAATTAATTCTTGATTGTTGTAGGTTAAAGGAACTGTTTTCAGTGTAGATGCAAATGGTGCAGTTGTTGATGTAACTGCAAAGTCATCTGCATTCTTGCCAGTTAGAGAAGCTTGCATTCATGGAATTAAGCATGTTGAAGAAGCAGGAATTGTTCCTGGTTTGCGAGAAGAGTTTGTTATAATTGGTGAAAATGAACATGATGATAGTTTAATTCTGAGTTTACGCCAAATTCAGTATGATTTAGCATGGGAACGTTGTAGACAGCTTCAAACTGAAGATGTTGTAGTCACCGGTAAGGTAACAACACTTCACAAATCCTTACTTTTCTTCTTTAATAATGGCAAATTGGATTTTATAATAATCTAACGTGTTACTCATTGGATAATAGTTTCACTGGTGATATTATGATAATCCCAATTTTCACTTTCGTTGTCAAGGAAATTTTAGTAGTTATAATCATAATTGATATAGACTCAATTTCCATTTACTCATAGTGATGATTTGAGAGAAATTAAAAAATATATAAGTGAAATCGAGAGCAAATCATTAATGATTATGCATTTATGCTACTGGATTGCCATTGGCAACGAAACTGAAAGTTGGGATTATCATTTGTCAAATTGCTAGTATGGACTATTATCAGCAAATGGGTCAGAGTTTAGATTCCTAAAAGGGTTTATTGCACAATTGTAACAATGTTTCCCTAGTGTTCCACTAAAGTCACTCAGTTTTTTTTGTTACTCTAAAGTCACTCAACTATCAATAGGTGTTCCAATCGTATGTAATTTTTTTAAAAATAGTCAATTTATTAAAATTAGTTGTGGTAAATGAAACATATATGAATCTTGGTTACTAATAAATGAAAAATATCCAATTAACTTCAAGAATGAGGAAATCGTGAAGAATTCAAACTCACGTAATACGAACAAAGTTTCATGATTGTTAATCTTAAGTCAAATTGTTAAACAATATTCACTAAATAGTAACAAATGTTCATACATGTATCATTTGCCTCACCCAATTTTATAAAATTTGAATATTTTTTAAAAACTTGCACATGATTGGAACACCTAATGAAACTTGGATGACTTTAAAGATACAAAAGAACTTGAGTGACTTTATTGGAAAACCTGAGAAACTTGGTTACTACTATACAAAGTTACCCCTTCTTAAAATCCAATTTTCCTTTAATAAATAATAATAATAATAATAATACGTCACTTGTGTTTGAAGGTTGTTGGTGCCAATAAAGGTGGAATTGTTGCCGTTGTTGAGGGCCTTCGTGGATTCGTGCCATTCTCACAAATATCCTCAGTTAGTTCTTTCTGTTATCTCATGTCATGTCATGTCATATCATGTTAACTGATTGCAAAATATGTTGTCGGGTGTCTTGATTTTAGAAATCAAGTGCAGAAGAGCTTCTTGAGAAGGATCTTCCACTAAAGTTTGTGGAGGTAGATGAAGAACAATCGAGACTTGTTTTAAGCAACCGCAAAGCCATGGCTGATAGTCAAGCACAACTTGGAATCGGGTCAGTTGTCACCGGAAGCGTTCAAAGCTTGAAACCGTATGGAGCTTTCATTGATATTGGTGGAATCAACGGTCTTCTTCATGTCAGTCAGATCAGTCATGATCGCGTATCTGACATTGCAACTATCCTACAACCCGGTGACACTCTCAAGGTAGGTGGTGTTGTGATCTTAATACACACAGATGAATGATTATATATATATATATATATATATATATAGAGAGAGAGAGAGAGAGAATTAATTACACAGATGGTCTCTATGGTTTGTGGAAAGTAACATGTCTCATGCGTGGGTACTAGGTTCTGAAGTAACAGGTTTGGGTTTTATGCTTTTAGTTTTGTAATAATTTTGGGTATTAAGGTTGACCTCTTTTAAATTCATTAAACTATTGTGAAATGACCAGAATACCATTTGACTCTTTGAGTAATCATAGTGAAAGGGTATTTTGGTCATTTTACATAGTTTTAAAGAAAAGTTAACGAAATAGATTTGGATAATTGTATTGTGTATTGTAATTCATAAAGTTGTGAATACAAAGATGTATATAATCAATCTAGTTACTCATAAACCCATATAATACTAAACTATATTAATTACTAGTCTAATAAGCCTTAATACCCGAACTTGTTACAAAATTGAAAGCATAAAATCCAAGCCTGTTACTTTAAACCTATTATTTTTATTTTGCAGACCAAAGGGACCATCTATGTAATTTACTCATATATATATGTGTGTGTGTGTGTGTTGAATGAAGGTTTGTTTGGTTTTTGTTAGGTGATGATATTAAGCCATGACCGTGAGAGAGGGCGAGTTAGTCTTTCTACTAAGAAACTTGAACCGACTCCAGGGGACATGATCCGTAATCCCAAATTGGTTTTTGAGAAGGTAATTTCTTTCGTTTAGCTTCAGTATTATATTATATCATATTATATTTGTGTCAAAATAAAATGGGTATTTTGAATGTTGTGTGTTACATATTACAGGCAGAAGAGATGGCGCAGACTTTCAGGCAAAGAATTGCTCAAGCAGAAGCCATGGCTCGTGCTGACATGCTTAGGTTCCAACCGGAGGTAATCAATCGCGTATGATTTTACATAATTAAGTTTTAAATCATTAAGAGAGTAATTAACAAGTTTGTATTGCAGAGTGGGTTGACTCTGAACTCAGATGGGATATTGGGTCCACTTACCACAGACACAGACTTGCCTGCTGATGGTCTGGATTTCAATGAAATTCCTCCAGCTGAAGAATAGTTTTGTAATTGTTTGTTGGTTATTTTTAAATATGTAGTTAGATTATTGTTGAATCTAATGGGTATAAATCTTAAAAGTGTAAACATGTAATCAATTAATTACTCTCTTTGAATGCTAGTGTATTGTTTGTTAATGAAACCAAATTAATATTTCAATGTATTTTTTCTTCTTGTATCCCTCAAGTGAAAGAGATGCAAATATTTTAAACCATTTTGTTACTAAACATTTAGTAAAATTATATTGACACAGTTTTTACAAATATATCTTAATCGTTCATTCACAAAATTGAGTTGTATTAATGGTATCATACAGGGTAGTAAACTAACAATTTTCTTATTTACCTCTTGAATTATCTTTTGTTTGAAGCTTTTGAGTATGTTTGTCTTCTTTAATGCAAAGAGATCCACATCATTCATACATAAATGTTAAAACCTTTTTTACAATCTCTATTTCGTGCATATCCTTTCTATGCACTTTTATATAAGTGTTTTTTAACAAAGTATATATACCTAACAAAATCTCGTACAATAAGAGGGTCTCAAATGATAAGATTAGAGCAACCATACACCACAATTAAGATGGTTTTAGAGGCTAAAAACACGTAATACATAACACTCATATTGTGTAGGGGTATGCAACGGTTCCTCAACCATAAGAACCGAACCGGAGCCAAAATCTACCAACTTTGGGAACCGAAACCGAACCATTAACGGTTTGGTTCCTAAACGGTTATTGTCCATCGGTTCCTAAACGGTTCCAACGAAACCGTTAGCAAACCTGTTTAACAACATGCAACTAAAAAACCTGATCACAAGCATACCGTAAAGATTCTATTTCCAATAGCAAAAATCCTAAAACAATTCTAACCTTTATTTTCATAATTTAATCACAATTATACTGTAAAGATGGTGTATAGTTTAGTTTTTGCTCATCTCACAAAACCTTGCTTGATTGCCAAAATTCTAGTGTGTATCACAAACAAACAAACAAACATGAAAATTAATATTATGTTTGTTTGCTGGCTGCTTTTTTTCCTTTCTTTTGTTTCTGCTTAAGTTGAGTGAGTCCCGCTGCAGATATCTTCACATTTCCAATAATTGCAGCCATTAGCTCCGGATCCGTACACGCCTTCATCAACTCTTTCTCTCGTTGCGTTGCTTCCGCCATGTGACCAAACAAATTCATTGCCATTTTTGCCCCTACAGATCCAAACATCCTCAACAACAAAAAAAATAAAAAAAAATAAAACAATACTCCATTTAATTAAACATTTTAAAACTTACCTTTTCCTTTCTTTGCTGTTCCCGGAATTATCTTGACCCGATATTTATACGATTGTACAGCAGCATAAGGCGCGCACACAGGCACCGCGTACAAAAGAATATCATTCGGTAAAGGAACACCTGTCAAATAATCCACATCATTTAACTTCTCTTTTTCATCTTCACCAATCTCTTTTATATCATCTTCTTCCATTGCTAACTTTTCAGCTTCATTAAGCCCTCCATTTGCATCTTCTTGACAATCTTTAGCCAAATGACCAACCTTTTTACACTTGTAACATCTTTTTGGTGCATCTTCATTGCCCCCTGTATCAACAACAACCACACCGATATAATATCATTTATCACGCACTTAATATTCTTAATCGCGCTATATGTCAGTGATGCATACCACTTACTACAGGTTTCGACTCTGCACTTGTAGTTATTGTTTCACTCTGCGCTTCTTGTTCGTTTGATTTTGCTTTCCCAGCAGACTGCGGTGTATTGTCATAATTTAGCGCGTAATGGAAATTTGATACAAAATAATAATAATGCAACAAATTGTTAATAACTTAATACTCACAGCAAGTAAAGCCATTCTGATTTTTCGTTCTTCCTCATCTTGATCCCTGTATTTTTCTTTCATCTTTTTAAGTTTACCCTTTTGCCCTCGGCTGACTTTCCCACCACCGTCCACCTCAGCATTTTGACTTTCAACTTTAGACTTCTTTTTCTCCACGTCAGCATTTTGACTTTCAACTTTAGACTTCTTTTTCTCCACGTCAGCATTTGCATCACCAACATTTCCACCTTCATTGTGTGTTGATCCTTTCTTCAGCTTTCTTCTTTCTGCTTTAGAAATATACGCCTTTTCTCTACCAACCGTTTCTTTCTTCGCCTCATTTTCAGTTATATCAGAATCCGCTTGCGAAGAATCAACAAGCCCGTATTTTCTACTAGTTGAACCAACCTCAAGAGCTCTATCTAGAAGATTCTCAAGTTCAGTAGACACAGTTACAACCTCTTCAACAGAATCTTGTCTAATTTCATCAACCTCAGAGGATAAAGATAAACTCGCCAATTTTTTATTATCAGTTGATAAATCAGAAACACTCGCGGTATTTTCACCATCTGGTGCTTCGTTTTCAGAACTATCAGAAGATAATTCGGTAAAAAAAGGTTCGGTTTCATTGACTCCTTCATCTTCACCTCTAACTCGCCTTTCATTCAAATGCGACCCTAATGAAGTCTCATCTAAACGGAATAATATTCCAAATCCCATAATTAAAGGATGAGGTGGCAAATAATTTTTCTTTCCTCTGATCATAAAACTACCAACTGTCAGATATTCACCAGTTGGTGCAGTTTTGCTCACTTGATGAGGGTATACCCACCATGCACTGGTAACAATTTTTGAGTTCCATGCTTGACTGTGACAGACCTAAATTACAATAAATTAAATCAAAATGTTATAAATTTAGTCAAATTTTAATAATTTTTTAATTTAAATGTTTGTTAATAGGTTGTAACTTACAGTGAATGATCCTGCTTGATTTAATGTAAGAGGGGGTACAGGATTATCAGGTTTATGATTCTTGATAACTGTACTTGAAGCTCCATGTAATTCTGCATGAACATATCTGCAAATTACAAAAATCAAAATCAAAAGTTTCACCAAATGGTATTAATAATGTAAGCTGAAAATATGCTGTTAATCAAAAATAAAAACCTCAGCATCCCAATATAGCTGTTGGTAAATGGAAAAACTAGCAATTACAATTACCATTTTTTATTGGGAAAAATACATATATTCCCTTATTTTAAAACCTAATTATATATATACCCAAGCCAAGAATTAAATTAAATACATCTTTAGGCTTTAAAAATTAAAAGGAAATATGTAATTTAAATTTTATTTTTAGCTCTAAAAAAGGGGAAATATGTAAATTCATCAATTTAAAAGTTGAAAGTGGCAGTATGCACTCACAGATCTCCTTTTGACATGTAACGTTTGACTATCATTTCATTTTGTTGAGCATCGCGTCCACTGATAACCAAATAGTTCTCACTGCTGATGAACCAATTAAACTTTTCAAACCAGTGCACTTTTCGTATATGTGAAATGGCAGCAACAGTTTTTTCCTGATAATTTCACCATAAACATAGTAAGTAAATTTGGCACTAATCATTCAACATAAGTACAAATTCAGTTAAAACTAATTACTTGAGAAAGTTGCTGACGTGTCTTTTTTTCAGCAGCCTTAAATGCCTTTGCATGAGCTGTAAGAGTCTTCTCTTGCTTGCTTTCCTGTTTTTTCTTTTGTTCATACCACCTTCGAGCATTCGCATGAGCCGAAAGCGATAGATCAACTTCCACCTAAAAACATAAATTCACAACTTTAGACACTTGATAGAGAAGGGATTATAAAATAAAAAACATGATTTCGCTTGAAAAAGTAAAAAAAAATAACATTTGACCAATTTTAAGAAACTCCGATCAAACTCATTTCGGCAGCGTTTGAACCGTCTCATTGAACTCTACCATTTTAGATTTTAGGGTTCAGAAATTAGCATATTTAGCTCAACAGGATTAGCTTATGGGGTTTAGGGTTTAGTTTTAGGTTTAACAGGGTTTAGGTTATAGTATTCGACGAGCTGGTTGCAGTGCTCTTGAATAAGTTCAATCAAAATTCGTTAGCGTTGTCAAATGTGATTTTTGATATTTTTTAGCCTTTTTAGGCAAAATCTTGTTTTTATCGTATCTCACCCCATAATAGATACACTGATCAACCATAGATTTTGGAAAAGGAAAACATGGGAGATAACTAACACCTTTTCAACGGGTTGAGTAATTTCATCATCATCCATTTCATCAAGATTGTTACTCAAAAGCAGACTCATTGAATTTCTCTCAAGATGTAGTTTGTCAATAATACCCGCAACGGGATTTCCAGATTTCTTTTCCTCTTTCACCATCCGGGTTAAATCATCCCAATTCATACCGTTTGCAAGAGCTACTCTAACCGCCATGATTGCAGCATCCACATCTTCTAGATTGTATTCTATAAGTTCCGCCATTGTAACCGATCTATCTACCTCTTTCTTCAGTATTTGCACACGGTTTTCCTATAAAAAAAAATACTTTTAATAAGCTCACAACATTTATAATATTGTTTGACAAATAATTAAGCAGTGCCTCTGATTACTAACTACATTTTTATAACTACCCCCGTATCAATACCCCTCAAATTTTGGTTTAATAAACATGTTCTACTATAGTATGATCACAACTTTATAAAATTAATATAATGGCATCATGATCCTTCAATAGATTATCTTGCATGCTGGAGTTTGATACTTTGATCATCTATTCTCATTTGTGTAGTGAATAAATAATTTTAGCTTTTTTATTGAAAACACTAAGAAACCGTTGAACAATTCAAATAAATCAAAAAAAAAAATACATTGTTGGACTTCAATCAAATAACTAGATATACTCAACAAGGAAAATGTTTTTTCCTCTAAGAGATGTTAGATGCACAACAGCAAACACATTAAATATAAAACATGCGGAAATAAACCTCAGGTGAACTCAAATTTCATGCTTTTATGTTTAAATTTGAAATTAAAGAGTATATAAGAATTATGACCTGATCATTGCGAATTTTGGAAAGCTTCTGCATTGCAGAACTCTCTTTTGCTTGTTGTTGTTGTTCAGCTCGCTGGCTCTCAATTTTACTGTAAAATTCATCCAATGCAGCATCAAATGTCTCAAATTTTACAGACACCCTCGAACTGAACTGATTTAGCAATAACGGACAGAACTCATCATAAATCTGGAAAAAAAAAGATCAAAGAATGTTAAGAGTATGGAATAAAGTTCTTGTTATTACCGATATGAAGAAATAGTCGTACTTGCTTCTTATCATGCATATAATTACTTGCAGAAAAAATAGTTACAGTAAAACTAGGAACCAAACAGTAGATCTCAAACAAAGACAAGGTGGGAAAATATGGAAACACATAGAGTTTTTAACATCCATTTAATGAGGTTACATAAAATTAAAACATTAGTAATAAGAGATTCTGAAAAAATCAAATTATATTAGCTTATAAAGACGAGTTTATGTTTATTGAGTTAAACATGTTTTGCTAGGTTATTTGACATGCCCAATGTTCTAAAAAGAAAATTTTCCTTTTAAGACGCAAACAGTCAGACCTATAACTTATCGACTTTATAATTGAGTAAATTACTATTTTGGTCCATGTGGTTTGGCTCATTAAACCCTTTCAACAGAAAAAAAAAAAAAGAATCTTCTAATATTTCAACCCCTAACGTTTGAACTTTGTAACCATTTCACCCCCTGAGTCCCTGACGTATGAAATTAGTAACCATTCTGGGGCTGTAATGGTTACAAATTACAGACGTCAGGGGTTGAAATGTCAGAAGATTCCTTTTTAGGTTAAATGAATTAAATAGACCAGACCATAGGGGCCAAAATCGTAATTTACTCTTATAATTAACACGTATCTTATAACCTCTCTAAGAAAAATGTAATAAGATGTCATACAACTACCAAAAAATACATAGGCATTAACTTCACTACCAAAATTAATAAAATTGTTACAAACAAGATTAAAAACCAAAGATTTACCTGGTCAGTGCCAGATGATTCAACAGGAATTAGATCCTTCACTATTTTCTTCTGTCGCATTAAAATATATCCTTCTGGAATTTTGACACCTGATATAACATCCTCCAACCAATCCTCAAACCTCTTAACACCTTCAGAAAGTGCTTTAATGCTACTATCCTCTAACTTCAAATCCTTGGAAACTTTTAAATTTGGAGTTAAACCAGCATCTAACACAATATGTTCTGATAATGCGGGCCCATAACCCAAAGCTTCCCCAAGAACAACCTTCAATGTAGCTTGTTTGGTATCCTTCTTTTTACTAGAATCAACGGATTTAACCGGCTTTCGATTGCCCTTTTTTGGTTGCGGTTCAACAGGTGTGTCATTTACAACCGATTTATCTTCTTCCACGTGGTCATCAGTTTGGTGGTTGTTGAAGGAAGTTAGGGTTGATTGTAACTTCGCGCCGTCGGTTCTTTCAAAGAGTCGACAATTTTCAACTGGATAACGATGGCGTGCCATGATTGCAAATCCCTTATCATCGTCCCTAAATTAGGTGAATTAGTAACCGAATGTTTATTTCATGAAGAAACTATAGGCATGTAATGTAAGTATGTAACCTGTTTCTATAACAAAAAGCATAAAAAATATGATTTTAGACTAAATATTTACATTATTACATACCTGTGTGACCGAAGAAGAGTTAGAACCATGAAGTCAGAATCGGTGAGTATTATATTTCCTTGTGCGTATAACTCCAATATAATGTAGTAAGCATTAGCACCGACCCCAAATTGAAAAAGAACAATCTGCTCGAATGAAAAAGTAAATGAGAAACAAAAAATACTAGAAAAGATAATTTAATAAATAATAATCAGTAAAGTTTATATAAAGACATTAAACAAGATATACCCGATCATATCCAAGCTGTCTTACATCTTCAAGCCTTCTAGTTCTTATGTGTTTTCTCAATTTGAGAGTAAACCCAGAAGGAGTATTACTTTTATCCCTGAAAAAATCACATAAACCGAATATACAATTTAAACATTTATTCGATATTTTTTAGGATGCCTCTCATTTTCTCTGAGCTATCAACTAGAGATCATAGACAGATAGATACCAGATCATTTTCTCTGTTTTGTGTAAGTTTTTTAAAAAAAAACTACAAGTATAACATTGCACATTGACTTTTATTATCTAGACAGTGTATAGATACACATTTATTTACTTTGGATGAAGATTTATATGCATCAAAAAATAATATTCAGCCCATTACATGTCAATTGAAGCTTTTACCTAAGATACGCGGTGGTATGCAATCGCACACCACTTTCCATCAGCAACAAAACCTTCTCACTCTCTCCAGATTCAGTAACTCCGCTGCTATTCATCATCTTGAATACATATGTCTGCAAAACAGAATCAATACAATACCAAAGTTTCAAAAAACACAGCTTTGAAACAAGAAGCTACTCATTCATGTTTAAGAAACTTAACAACATAAATATAATTCTTGAATTAAGTGTCTATATCCTGCATATGTATTCAGTAATCAGTATCACTCCGGTACTTAACGATTACTAGCTCTGTTTTTATAGATATACACTGAAAAAATAAGACTATTTTGATTTTCAGAGCAATCAGACTAATAAGTGGCTTAAGATTATAAAACAACCAGATAGAAGAAAGAAAGAAATAAAGCATAACAAATATACAGATCCTAAGTGATAATAATACTATAAAAGTCATCTTCTTTCTTTCTATTATCTCAAATTTTACAGCAAATACAAAATTCATGGCAATTTTATTACTTCAATGTGAGTCAAAGTGTGTAGTTTCTAGTGGCAGCATATTTCATCATTGCTTAGTTAATCAAGCTATTGGCAGGTGCTTTTCAATTATATGATTATGGTAAACACAAATAAAAACTAACTTGATGGAAAAAAAAAAAAAAAAAAGGTAAATCAGCTAGGGTTTTGACCTTGGGAGAGAGATCGTAGACATTAGAACATCGCATCCCGATTAGCCGGCGTAAGCATTTAACCTCGGCGGCGACGTCCGCCGTGTTCATCCGAACCTTCACCATCTCTTAGGTTTGAAATACGGACGACTGCTGCTTCAAAACTCCTCGAGAAGTAGGAAAAGGAAAAGTAGTTTGGTTTGGCTATATGGCCTCAGAGTTACGAAGTGTTGAGTTTAGCTGTTTAGGCTTAGGGTTGTTAATTCGTGGTTTTTTTTTTTCTTTTCCCTTTTCTTTTTCTTCTATTTAACTTAAATGTGTTACTTTTACCGGCTAAGGTTTGTTTTATAACCTCTTAATGATTTTATTAAAAATTTAAAAGTCAATCATTAAAAAAAAAATATGAGATGTTTGTTTACATCTCTTAATGTCTCATGAAACCTAATTGGTCATACTTTTTAATAATTCAAAATAGTTTGTCAAACAACTCTTAATATACCTCTAATTTAACTTTATTTTGTCTTTGAATAAGACTTGGACCATCATAATCACCTTTAACCAACACATTAGGGAAATAGATATCATTGAGCTATGAGCCATTTATGCTAGGTGTAGTGGAGGTGGTATTGGGCGTGGAAGGGGCGTCGAAGCCCCAACACACCGAAACGGCATGGGGCGTTGGTGGGCGTGGGTTTTTCCACGGGCGTCGAAGAAGGAGGTGGGCCCATCTGATTTTTTTATTTTTTTTATTTTTCAATCAATAATAAAATACCACCTCATCCTCCTATTTTTTACCCATCTCTCTCTCCTCTACTCACCCATTTTTCACCACCTCTTCTCTCTCCTACGTGGCACTGACGCGTCAAACTTCACCACTTCTCAAAGCCCAAACCACTACGGATAGTCTTAGTAATAAGTATTTTGATAATCTTCTCTCTCACATAAACCAATATACATATATCAATCGATCATAAATTTTAATATTTTTTAAGACTTATTAAGAGAATTAATTACATGTCTCTTCATAACTCATTTATTTTGGTTTAGTCTCTCAAGCTCTGGCATTCATAATAGGTCTTACATCCTTGTTCTTATATCCAGGGGCGAATGTTAGTAGAGTTTGGGCGGGGCGATCGCCTCTGCTCCGTTTTTTTTTTCCTTAAGTATGTATTTGGTACCCCGTAATTCAAAAATTTTAATACGTATAATCTCGTATCTACTTTAAATAATTATAAGGTGATATTTGCCCATGCTAAAAAAACATTTTATATTTATTAAAAAATATGCATGACAAAGAAACCCGAATAACTAAAGAACCAAGAGATGATAGTTACGATCTTGGTATGTTATTTGGTTATTTAAGGTTTTAGCATATAATCAAATACCCACTTTCATTTAGTATGTTATTGGCTCATTAGCAATTAATATATAACTCAACCCAATTAATCTATAACTTGGCCAATTGCTCATTATTCTATTACATTCAAATGAAAATATGAAATAAAAAAAAAATACGGGACTAAGGATTCACCCCACCCCCTACCCACAGCTCACGCGAACAGAACAACTACCGCTGCCACTGCTCTCTCCGACTGAGTTGGTTGCTCCGGCGAGCTGAGCTCCGACGACCAACCTTCTACCCTCCATCGTCGCCAGCATTATCCACAAGTCCACCTCCATCATTTTCTCCATTCTCCAATATGTAAATTGTTTATGACATTATAAACAATTTATGTATTTGTCAACAAGTATTTTAGTTTTATGTTTGAATGAAAATTGGAGTATTTATTGTTTGAATGCAAATTAGAGTTTTAGTAATGTTGACCTGAACCGCGCGATCAGATACACAACTTTAGTAAAAAAATTTCGCCCCGAATTTTCGCCCTACTTACGTTTTTTTAAAGCTCCACCACTGCTTGTATTTAAATTTAACTAAAACTTACTATTTCATATGTTGATAGCATATTTTAAAAATATATCACATCTCAGTCCTCATAAACCGTCTCCTAAATATATATATCCTCATTTGAGTTAAGTAGCACATAATTATTTATTTATTATTATATTTTTACTCTCTTTCACACACAAGGAATATTATGTTTAAGGGGATGGTTCTGATACAAACCATGTTTTTCGTAAAAACTGTGAGAACCAAAGTGCTATTATAAATAATAAAGTGCTATCATAATATCTTCTCATTTTTT
>WOUH02000003.1:8155750-8181475 GCA_009936405.2 Stevia rebaudiana | reverse complement strand
TACAAGATCCACTTGTTCTGGTTTGATTTCTAGATCTGAGTTTGAGTTTATTATAGAGGAATTCCAGATCTGAGTTTATGTTTTGTTCATTCCATATCTTGTTTTCAAGCTTTTTTCTAGGGTAGTTTAGTTTCTAGGGTACCACTGCCACTACTTTATGGTACTTTTCAGGGTAGTTGGAGGGTTTAATGTGGCATAGTGTGATTGGGTAGTTTTCAGGGTACTTTTGCCTAATTTAAAACCACTCCTTGCACCCTTATAGGTAACAAACAAGCAGACGGCAGAGAGCCACCTTTGAGCATCCAATTGATCAGATATGATCTGAACATGGTGAAGACCCAACATGGCCTCCTAATATCCACACATGAACAAGAGCGTTAACGCGAGTATCAGTGGCGGAGCTTGAATTTCGTTTCATGGGTATCCAAGATCATATATGTAGAATTTTAAGGGATTTCGTGGGTTGTCGGCGGCCTATATATATAAAAAAAATTCGATCGAAATCGCGAAATTTACACTACGCGCGAAAAAAATCAGCGGTCGCCCGGGCGACCCCAGGCCCGACTTATGGTTCGCCCCTGGCGAGTATAGTGCTAAGAAGTTGGATCAACAAATAAAACTAGTATTATTTTTATAAAATGCATGAAAGCAAATTCTTATAATTTTGGAGTATACATATTTGTTTTGACATATATTTGTTAACATATAAATATGAGGGACTAGCTAAATCCAAATGGAGATCGACTATTAATCCTTGAAAGAACATAATCACCAATTTACTGTCTGGTTGATATATAAAGAAACTTCATTAGACACCTTAACAACACGCTATTAATTAACCAACCACATGTTTTAATCAACACCAAATGGTCCAATTTCCTTTGCAGCTCCAAAAGAGAAAAAGGATGACCTGTTGATTAATATTCACCAAAAATCATTATTAGTTATTAAAAGGTTCATTAGCTCACGTTACATTATATCTAATGTAACTGTTTTATTACACAATGCAAAAAAAAAGCTAACATTTTTATGATGCAACATAAAAAAAAATGCATTACATAATAATATAGACATATAGTTGCATTAGGTGTCAGCTATTGCAACTTTTCCTTGATTAAATTACCAAATAAATATGTTTGGCTTAAAATTTATCAGAATAGACATGAAAACTATATGCTAAAAAACAGTTGGCTAATTTAGTTGGCATATTCGAATTGAAGTTATTTGATTGGGTGTTAACTAAACTTTTAGTCAACGTTTTTTTTACCTCAAAAAACTGCTGGCTAATTTAGCCGACAGATTCAAAGTGGATTTATTTGATTAGGTGTTGACTAGACTTTTAGCTAGCGCTTTTTTTGCTTTTAGCCTACGATTTTTCATGTTTATTATGGTAAGTTATGCGTCAAATAAGTATATTTTGGTAATTTTCCTTTGATTAAACTAATTTTTTGATAGCTCACCTCCTATGAGGTAAGATTAAATATTTACACATGATCGAGCTAGGTTGCTTAGTTAGTGGGCATCTTAAATCTATATATGCAGAAATTGCTAAATTACCATCACATATGAGTAACGCGACCGTCCCCTAATTGACATAGAGCTAGATACGCTTTGTGACTGATTAAGTCCTTTTATAGACATAGCGCTTAATATATATAAAAGTAGTGTTTCTTAATTATATAGTAATAACTTAAACGATCACAAAGTCAATATAAATGGTTATGTTGTGGACCCAAGAAAGAAAGAAAAGACGTGTAGATCTCAAATATAAAGAGACAGTACGTTAACCGACTATATATTTTCAAGAAAGGATAGGAAGGGAAAGGTTTTCTTTAATTTTTTTGATTTGAAAGCAGATGAAGAAAGATCTTTTTTTTTTTTAGCAGTGTTGAGTCTCTCACGTTTACATTACCGATTTCAGGGCGTTCAAGCATCAAAGTCGACTACTCAGACCGCCATGAGAGACCACACCCCCAGATGCGCGGGAACTAGATGGAATCCGTAAACCCTCGCCTCCCGTCAGGTATGAACCTGGGATAAAGCCCTGATTCAACCTATCACCCAGATGTCTTTTGAATATGCTACAGATGAGAACCGAACCCTTGACCTCCTCTAGGAAGAGAGGATGATTTACCATTGGGACACAATCGCATGACTGAAGAAAGATTTAATCTCGCTTTTAGTTAATGAAATAAACTTTTTCTTCCCATCATTATTTGTAGAAATGATGAATGACTGGATCGCATCATCACCTACCTAGCTACGTACTAGTCAGCTCCAAAATCTTAAATGCTATACGTGCTGTCTTTGATCTCTGGTTTTCTAGAAGACAAACAAAAAATCTTCATTTATTTCACACATTACTTTTTTTAGCAGTTGAACAAAAAGTTACCATCAGGTAGGGCCGGCATTATCACCGCGGGTACCCTGATCGGGTATTAATCTCGGGTATTGATCACCGATGCAGGTAAATGTTTAATGGTTATTTTTCTAGCTGTTGAACGGCTCTTTCAATTAAAAATAAATAATAAAAATTTATCAAAAAGTCATACTTTTACAAATACTCATTATTTATATCTCATTCTCTCACAACTTATATTCTCTCAAATATTCAATCACACAAAAAAAATTTCTAAAAAAAATCTCCATGGATCCTAGTGGTCAAAGACAAAGAGGTGGTAGATCTAGTTCACGTGGGAGTGGCGGTTCTCGCGGTTTATCTGGTGGTGGCTCTATGGGCAGTTCGAGGGGTGTCGTTCCAAGGGGTGGTGGCTTTAGGGGCAGTGGCTCAAGGGGTCGTACGCCTAACACGTATTATCCCGTTCAGTCTCCCGAAACATTCCCATAAACACAATTCTATAACAACCAAAGCTACGCGTTCTCGTTTAATGATCAATCATTTGATCCATTTTCTGCCCGATACGATTGAGAACGCCCGTACAAAGATCCTCGTTTGCACGAGGATCGTCTGCTCCTGCTTTTTGAGTAAGATGATTATAAAGATTTCGTACCCGAAACAAAATAAATATATACTTTCTTTATACGTTATTATATTTTAGAACAATTCACACAATTGAATCACAAATTTTATTATCTTTAATACTAGTATAATAAAGTCATATTAAAAATCCCGTTGTAAAAACCGTAGTGAGTTTGGTTTAGCTAATTAATATTATTATTGGACTTTAACTTAGTTGAAAATATTAGTTGGTCTTTTTCAAATTAAGTTTTATAAATTACATTTAAAAGTCAAATTGAATTGGGAGCGATCACTAAATTTAAGGTCTCGTTGGAGTTTAAAATATATGTAGTTATATGCTATTAACATAAATTTCAAGGTGAGCAGTTGGAGTTGCCCTTAGGACTACATTTGATTACGCCATTGACTCATTGAGCATGACCACATAAACACAAGGCAAAACTATGTGAACAACACCTCATAGTCATATGAAGTTAGAACTATATATTACGTCCACCTAAACCTAACTTACAAATTCTGTTCCCAATAGGCCAATATTCCCCACACAAAATGGTTCAAATTACTTAATGACCTACATATTGAAACTATATACAACTTAGTGTAAGGCCTTGATTTAAGACTTTGACATTAAATTGTGTTTTAGTCAAAGATGATATAACTAGTCAATTATATGCACAATTGACAAACTATACCCACATTACACATGTACAACCAATCCAAACATGTTTTAGGATCTTTGTTTTGGATAAACTCTTAGTGGTAATCAGTATTCTTAATAACTAACAAACAAACATACCCATAAAATCAACCCATATTAAAAATATAAATAGGTTTTTAGAAGGGTGGGTGCGGATATATATGCATTTCCTTTGTACCCACCCGACTCCCAAATTAAATAATAATTTTCAATTTGTGTTTTGAGCTATAATTTGTTAGTTACTAGTCTTCAAACAAGTGCAATACCTATTAGCAACAATGAGAATCTAAGTTCTTATTTCCAATTAATAGATCAATCACCCTTGTGAGGATCAAGATTATGTTACATTCATGTATGATCAATCTTTAACTCTCAATTATATATGAAGATTAGAGTCCAATCGTTTTCACTTTAATTAACCAATCACGGGTTGCCAAGTGGAACCAACAAACCAACTACTTCAACTACTTGAACGCCTATATAAACCACGCAGAGATATTAAACAAAACAGATTCTATTTCTAAGTTCTAACCACCACCACCAACATGTTGACGTTCATCTTCTTGTTGTTCTTCTTCCTGGTTTTGGCATCTGCAAATGCAAAAACCAAGCTACCTAAATCTGACGTAGATCTTTTAGAGTTCCCTTTGAATTTGGAATATTTGGAAGCTGAATTCTTCTTATATGGATCCTTGGGGAAGGGCCTCGATGAGATCCAACCCAATCTAACCGGTGGCGGGCCACCACCGTTGGGTGTAAGAAGGGCTAACCTTAGTCCTCTAATCAGAGATATAATTGCTCAATTCGGCTATCAAGAAGTTGGTCACATCAGGTATATATATATATATATATATATATATAATCCAGATTCTTATTAATCAAATCAACTATTATCTATTTTCCTAATCAACTTATTATGGCAACCAGATATGCATGCTTTGATATTTACATGCGTACGTGTGTATGTAATGACCAAGAATAAACAAGTTAATAAATGATAAATGATGCCATGAGTAAATAATTAACTGGTACTGAAAGGCCGGTATTAACCAAATATTTTGAACGTTGTTAGATTAAACGATTAAGTGTGTAAGATGTTTAAAACATTAATGTACTTGTTGGTTATTAACTGTTAATTCCATCAAACGTTAAGGCCCTTCTTCTTTTTGTTAATTAACAAAGACTAAACTCATAACGACTTATAAAATCCAACATTAGATTACGGATATGATTATGATATGATGCCAAACTGAAAAGAGGATATGAGGAGAGAGAACATCATTATTTGTTAAAAAAAAATGAATTAGCAAAAATAGGCAGAGAAGATAAAAGAGTAAATACAATCTTCAAGGACCAAAAACCACATATATCTATCCTTGTTCCTCAAACCTTTTTTTTTTTTTTTGAACGGCGGGTGGGCATTGAACTCTGGTTCCTCAAACTAACGGACTGAAACTTGAATATAGTTTTATTAAAACATTTTTAGGACGTTAATATTAAATAGTTAGAAAGTTTATATACACCACCCATCATTTACAATTATAAGGAAAATTGAATTTAAATAATTCAAAATTTAATCTACTAGACAATAATAATCTGAAAATAATTTATTAAAAAATAACCTCAAACAAAATTATTAAAGATTTCACTTGATTTTCTCTCAATTGCATTCAAAATGATATTTATTAATGAGCAAAAATCGAGTAGATTTCATTTGAAAATCGAGTAAAAAGATTTCTTTATGATTTTCCGACATGAACGATTCTTGTCACCGAAAGTGATAGTTGAGATTAATTTTCATTATTGCTAGTTTGGCTTATTATTAGCTATAAAGGCAAATATAAATTCAAATAAATATAATTTGTAAATTATTATCGTACCGCATATATATAATATTAAAATTTTATGACGCAATTTTTTTTTCTTTTTTATATGTCTTCATTGTACTCGTTTGAAAGATGGGAAAATTTGTTATTCAATGCTGAAATTCGTTTTAAAATATAAAGCGTATAAAGAAATAAAAAATATTTGAAGTTAGATGAATATTTCCTTATACATATATTCATGTACAGAGCCATTAAAAGCACTGTGGGTGGATTTGCAAGGCCGCTGATGAATTTAAGTGCAGCATCATTTGCAAATGTTATAAACAACGCATTTGGAAAGACCTTATATCCACCCTTCGATCCGTATGCCAATGACATCAGCTATCTGATTGCGGCCTACGTCATACCTTACGTCGGTCTCACCGGTTATGTTGGTGCCACTCCATTGCTCCAAACTCCTACCGCAAAAAGGGTATATATTCTTTCTAAAATAATTTATCTTAATTATTATTATGTTAAAAGAAATTAACACCAATTCGAAGTATAGATATCTTAGTACGTATCTCCCTATACTGCTAAATGAAAGTCTCAAATGACACTTGTCTCAATTCTAGGGCCTATAATCTCACACAAACATTTGTCATCACCATATTAACTCCATAATTTTGTTAAAATTTTAATTACGGAAAGTTAATTAATGGTTTTAATTACGAGAAATAAATTAGGTGCGCTACCATATATACAACTCTTTTTCACAAGGTTAGTCAAATTAAAATTTTAAATTTTCAACTAAAAACATATTAATTCCTTATTCTTTATTTTCCATAGTTAATTATTAATATTGTTTCATAATTATTTCAGTTTTAAAATCATATTTTTATAGCTCATTTTGTATAAGTTTATCAAAAATAGTTTAAAATCGGTTACATATTTAGTTATTTACATTACAATATTTTAACTTTTTAAATCACATATCAAATCTAAATCATTTCTAAACCTTCATTATGAACCTTTTAAATCTATTATATTTCCAATTCTATACACATTGCAAAATATTGTTTTCTATGTGTTTTTCAACTGTATTATGTAAAATAGTATACATTTGAAGGTTCGTTAACCGTGGTTGCATCTTTATTTTGAAATTTACATTATTTTCTTATGGACATCTACTTTTAGTTAACATTGTAACTTTTATTTAGTCCGTGTAGCACACGGGGAATTAACCTATGTCATATAAACTTTTATTTTAATTGAATGTCATATATTTACCTTAATATAAATTAAACGCTTCAATCATTGAAAATATAAATTTTTACGCCGTGTAGTACACGAGAATCTCACCTACTGTGTATATATAATTAAATCGGATACTCAGCTACTTTGTCAGTTATATGATGCTTAGATTAACAACCATAAATCAAGTCTCAACCGTTACAATCACTACTAAAGTCTATTAGTTCCAAATACACATAAATAAAGCCACAGAGAAGTGCCGGTTGCAACGGAGGACAAAGGACAAATCAAATGCAAGATTCATACAAGAAAATAATAAGAATTTACAAGAGTCTGGTGTTCGGTTGAATCTTAAAGACAAAGAAATGTAGTTGTTCTTGTGAAGACTTTTTCAGCTATTTAACTTTTTTGTTGAAGAAATTTCGAACCGGATGAATCTGAAGTCGTGGTATATCACTTTCAGATCAAATAAATTAAATTGGAGTGTATATCAATTATTCGATCGGGTAAAATCAGAATTCGAAAACCAAGACTTTGTATGAATTTTGGTTGTGCGTATTTCTCAAAATCGCTAAGAGAAAACTTTGATCATCGTTTCCGATCGACCATCGCAAACAAAAACGAAATTCAGATAACAACTATGACAATTTTTGAACAATTTACGCATTTAGTCCCTCGGGTTTAATTAATCCAGCCAGGGGCTGCTGCCCCTTGGACCCCGCTTTCTCAGGGGCGCTGCCCGAACCCCTATTCGTCCCGATGACATTCAAATAAGCGTGCACTCTTACTTGAATGTCGCACACAATTTCTAATTACACTAAAATATCCAACATTTTTTAGATGTCGTTTGAGTTAATAAACAGTGTTACACATCTAACATCACCCAAAAAAAAGTCTAACCAACGTCTCAAAGGCCCTTTGACCTTTTCAACTACGAAACTTTTCAAACTTTGAGAAAGTCAAACGACCATTTAAGAAGTTTTGAAAAGGTCAAATGATATCTCAATACGTTTATAATTATAAATGAACATGTTACGTGCAATATCTGGCTTTGTTATAAAAAATCAACTAAAAAAGGTAATTGATGGCAGCTTGTAGGTGGTCTTTTGGGAGTAGAATCAGGACAAGACGCGGTTCTTAGAACGCTTCTTTACCAACGAGCTAAAGAAATAGTAATTCCGTATGGTGTGACAATAGCTGAAATTAGTGACTTGATTTCAAAGCTACGAAATAATTTAGGTGGTGATGGAATAAAAGATGAAGGACTCACTATATTAGCTGATAAAGGGAAGAAGATAAGAGGAAACATTTTGTCCGCAACTAATAAATACTCATTGTCGTATGCTCGAACACCAAAGGAAGTGTTACGTATCGTATATCAAAATGGAAATGAACGACTTCCAGGAGGCTTCTATCCTCATGGAGCTAATGGGACAATTGCAAAAAGATATTTAAACTCACAAAGAGATTCCAAATATTGAACTTGACTTTTGTTTCTGTTGTATAATATTTGCAATAAAGCATTACATGCGATATGTCTCTAATGCAACTTTATTTTATGAATAGCAGCCTATTGACTCCACGGAAGTGTATTCAATTTAACATTAACAATCATAGGTTTTTAATATTTATAAAAAAAATTATAATTTACAGGGTTTTAGAAGAAAAGTTTAAAAAATAAATAGTCTAGTAATCCTGCATTTATTGTGTATGTTGTACGATGATGATATTATAATCCTTTAAACCAAAGTTCTAAGAGAGAAACTCTGAAAATTGAATTTTATGTTTCTGTGCATTTATTAGATAGAATTTATTAAAATATTATGAAAACCAACAATCAAGTGTTATTTTTCATATAATTTAATAGTAGGTGACATGTGAGAGATTGTTACTCTTTTATTACAAGAGATTTCTTTCTTCTATGTTCTAACTCACAAGCAACCATCTTCCCTTTTTTATTTCATGTCTATTACAAATGCGACACAACAGTTAGTGAAAGTACAACCCGAGAGTCATGCCTTTTAGACAACTGACAAACATATAGAGATAGTTCCCTTAAAAACCAATTTTTGTTGATACGAGGGTTTACACTTATCTTTTCATGACTGCACGACTGTCGAATCATGCCCTTTCGAGCCGTTTTGCTTTTAACCCGACAGTTTAGCCCTCTCGATAAATTAATCATCTAGCTACCGATCTTTTGGGAGAAGAATAATTGGGTATGACAGTTTAAACATACGTGTGCACATTATTAATTTATTATATGCATATTTCTTTCACTCCCACGTAACCGCAACATAACAATTTATGAAAATTGCAATTTATACAGCATAAGTGATATCATCACTTTGACAGAAGATCAAACTTGTTGCTCAATGTAGACCACACCGCTACAATGACTTGTACCTTTCGCAATAAAAGTTGAACTTTGCTCCCTTCAACAACAAAAGGGACCTATAACAATTTCTTACTCGATAGGCAGAGGTGTGTGTTACAAATACAATGGAGAAACTCACTATTTGTAGTCCAAGTATGTATCAATACACATTTCATCTCATCTATACAACCTCAACCTCAAAATACGACACTATCAAATCTTCAAAACGATGAATTCATATGAACAGTGATACATCTTTGATTCACACCTGTGGATAGAAAATGAATCAGTAAACCATTTGTTTCATTCGATCATCTTCCTTGTAAAAATGAAGAATTAAAAATCAAATTGTGACACATAAAATGAGTTTTTTTATATATTTATATATTTTTAATTCAATTTTCCTCTTACCATCACTACCTGAGGCAACTTCAGAAGTATAAACGATAAGGTGTAGATGACGGTCGATGAAATTAATGCGGTTATCAAATTGTACACGAGGCGTTTATCATCTTTACTTGGAACAAAAGCAATCTTCAAAGTATTTGTCAGTTCAAACAGCCTGTATGACACCTGCAAATAAGTTTCCACAACTTTTAATCCACTTTTACATACAATTTTCTATATAATTATATAAACCTAAGGTTTATTTACCGCGACATATATGGAAGTTGTAAGCATGAAATTCAACATTGGGTAATCGGGAATCAGAGACAACAACAGTTTCGGTTGACCATCTGGCACTCCTGATCTGCAAGACAACAACAAATCTTCAAATAAGATTATTAATTAATTTATAAAAATATAAAATGTAAAACTTGTTAAAAAAATTACACATTACCTTAGCCATATGTGAATCTGAGAGATGTATGTTTCCAAAGTAATTTTTCCCAGCCATCTAATGAATAAAAGAAAGTTATGTTGTGTGATTTTTCTCAAGAAATAATTTACTTATTTTTTATACGCGCAGATAAAAAGGTAAAAAAACAGGAAGCATCAGTGCTTACGCTAAAAGAGTCAGGGTGTAACTGCGAAAATATTGCGTGACATTCCGGAGGCTTATATACACACTGTAAGCCAAATAAAAATATAAAAAAGTAAATATTAATGAAAAAATTATATAAATAATTAAAATGGCTGATACAGCATTTGATGAGTGCACATACGTGATGGGGATCCAAGAGGTGTAAGGATGGTACTTATTGTATGTAATTTTGGGAAGCTTGTATATATACTCCAGCCACAGATAACCAATCTAAGATACATATACAAAATTTAGCAACTTTAGATAAAGAAAAAAACCGGGAACTAGATTTATGAACACAAAAAATTAATAATTATGTAAATACCGTACCGTCACAGATATTACAACAACAAGCGTTTTGATTGATATTCTACGTTTAATCTCTGCTTCCTCTAGCTTTTCCATCCACCTCTCAACCTATGTTGGCAGATTAGCATTTAAGCAGTGACACATGCACGCAAGTATACATAAGTACACACACACACACATATATATACACATAGAGGAAGGATAGAATAAAAACCCGTTTGAGTTGAAAAAACCCTAGAAACTCACATGTAACATTATTATTATTTTTTTCAAAAAAAGGGTTGGTTTTATATACATTTTCAACACTTTTTATTAAAAAAAATAAGCGCCGAGTACTTTTTGAAAAAATGTAAAAAAATAACAAAAATTCAAGTTTATTTAATGTTTCAGCAAATGTTACATATGTAACATTCACAAATTTTGTAAAAAAAAATATTTTTGAAAAATCTACTCGGAGCTTTTTTGAATTTTTTTTACCAAAAGTCAAAAAATTTGAATGTAGAATTTATGAAAAAATAAATAAATAAATTTAAAACGTGTTACATATGTAAATAAGGGTTTCTTGGGTTTTTCCAACTCAAGCGGGTTTTTCTCTCATCCATGCCCTATATATATATATATGTACGGATATACAGACACATGGCCCTTACAGTTGGGTGGTAGTAAGCATACACCATTCCTATAATCCATATGTAGCGATCAAGACCAGACCGAAAATGCCATTCGTGCATAACATGGATGTTTGGCTTTGAAGGATCAGTATATCCTGATTAATATAAATACATAAATGTATGTATATGTCAATCACTTCACTTAACAATTTGTTAACAATAAGAATGTGGAAACAGCGAAGTAACATACCAACAAGAAAAGTGAAAGGGGCCCAAATAAATTCAAACACTCCAGGTACCTCCCATATCAGAATAACTGTCAAAACGCACGCGACAAATTTTGCAGCAATAACCTTTCCATTGTCGTTGTATTTGTTGAAAATACCAAGTGCTCCATAAACCATGAGGGTGAAAAGCGTATGCATTGGGCATATGTAGTACAACATATAACTGTTGTTAAGAACAACGCAACAGAACAACACTAGGAAGTTGAGCCGCCACATCATCTGTCAAACAGTTAATAAATAGCACACTTAATTATTTATTCTTGGGGTAACTTTGTAGAAATGTAATCAAGTTTCTCAAGTGTTCCAGTTAAGTCACTCAAAGTTATTTTGTCCCTATAAAGTCACTCATTTTTCACTAAGTGCTCCAATTATATGTAAATTTTTTATAAGAATTTAAATTTTTTGAAATTGAATGAGACAAATGAAACATATATGAATATATATTACTAATTAATGAATATTTATTCTTAATGTGACTTAAATTTTACAATTATGAGACTTTGTTGTAATTTCATGAACTTTTTTTTTCACAATTACCTCAAAATTCAAGTTAAATAAAAAAAAAAGTTTTCACTTATTTTAAATCAAGATTTATATAAGTTTCATTTGCCCCAATCAATTTAAAAAAATTACATAGGATTGGAACACCTAATGAAAGTTGAGTGACTTTAAAGAGATAAAAAACTTTGAATGATTTAATTAGAATAGTTGGCAAACTTGATTACATTTCTATGGCATTTACCCTTTATTCTTGCACACACAAGGGTTTAAACAAGTTGATATGCATAAATTAAATATTAAATATTAAATATTAAATATGTACTTGAGCAAATCTTGCAAGGCTGAAATCTTTGCGGATGTAATAATAAGAGAAGTTGCCAAATCCAGTCATCCAGACATATGCAGCTATAAAAATGCGTATGGCGTTGTATATTTCTGTTGCTGCGAAGTAGTGGTAAAGTAAAAACAAAACCTGTAGTTTAATGATCAACAGTCAGATGACATGAATATGAGAGCGCGCGTTTATTATGAACAGAATTTGAGTATCCAAAAAGGTGACTAACCTGCATCCAACCTTTCCATTCCTCGGTTTGATGTCGGTTAAGATAAAGAATGGATTTTCCAGAAAAAGGTGACTTGTCATGATGTATCTTGAAAGAGGTGATTGCTGATACTATGATGAGAAGGAAGTAGATAAACAAGAAAAGATCGCGATTGTAACTCTGCAAACATAAATAATAGAGTATTAAAGAATCTGAAAACAGTTTTTCCCAGCTATAATAAAGAAATTAAGTTCTGGTCTTCTGGATATGAATTATAAAGTAACATAAGAGCTAACTGATATTAATGCAATTTCATTAAATGAGACCTTTTTGGAATCGCCAAAGAAGTTTGTTCGGTCACATAAGTAGAAGTAGAACATTATGACCCCAAATTCCGATCTGGAGAACGAAAAAAAATATATCATTACAGATTGTTTAGTTTTAACTTGAGATAAGAAACTTGAAAATGAAATTATAGGATTAATTAATAAGCACATACATAGCTCTCAGTGTCAAACGATTCTCAAGCAAGAATGACTCATCCATAGTAATTAGCCTGATAAAAAAAAGATTGCATAAGTTTGTGACCAAAACCAAATGAAACTGTAAGAGAATAATAGGTAAAATAATAATAATAATAAACAAGAGGACTAAGAAACCTGACAACTGGAGATGCTATAGATGAACTATGGCTTCTAGGAGATGCTGACTGGAGACCACCTCCTTCAAGTAAAACAGCTCTATCATCATCTTTTACAGTATCATTTCCCAATTCAACCAAGTTGATATCAGAATCTCTGCCACTGAAAATCAGTTATTAAATAAAGAAAAGTATAATAGTTTCCTAAGAAATTAAAATACAAAATCAATTTTATGGATTCAGATTTTAACTCACGTTTTTAATGATGCTGCAGTTTTCTTGTATTCCAAGAACTCTGAATATAACCAAGCTACACAGATTGGGATAATTCCAAGTAAAAATGACACCTGCAAAATGCAACGACAATCAGAGTGTCAATTTACCTGCACACACTTCAGCATAACCTGTTTAAAAGTAACAACAATACAACCCCTAAATTACATTCCATCAATTTTAGCAATCACATTAATAACTATACTAAACACTGAGTTTATTCTGGATCTATAATCTTCGCAAGAAGCAGAATATTATACTAAAACACCACATAAAGTGTATTCAAGTGAACACAACCATTTCATGATGTATTGAAGTAGCAATCTAGCAAATACAAAGTTTGTGACCTAAAAATACTTCAATTACTCCTTCATCGATGACATTATACTTCAGCCAAACATAAACTGATAAAAGGATAGAATTCAAACGCATCAGTAGAACAAACGCAAGATTCTAAATTTTAGTAACAGGAAAACCTAATCGTTCGGCTTTTAAAATCACCGATTACTATCACACGGTGCAATTGAAATGAAAACTACTGAATCGACAACAAGATCTGATAACGAGAACAAAAATGGCAGACCTGACCAGGCGTCAAAGGGCCACTGATCACCATCTGGATCGGAGAGAATCGTTAGATTTCTGTTTAGAGGGACAATGAGCAATGCATCTGTAGTGTTTTGAGTTTATTACTCCCACCGACAGAAAATTTTGAGTTCAGATTGGATCTGATGGGCAAAATCTAATTTTTGTTGAGTCACCAAATCCAGTTATCGCCATCAAAATTTGCTACTCTACTTGCCAGTTGCGATACAAATTACGATAATTAATTATGAGTTAACTGCAAAAATCGTCCCTCCTTTACTTAAATTATCAGGTTTTGTACAAAATCATGAAATTATGTTATTTCCGTCCCTTATATTTCCAAACACTACCTTTTTTGTCCTTTCGTCAGATCAATGTCACTCTGATTGTATGACGGAGAGATTAGACGGACTTTGTATCCCTAAGGCTGATATAATATGCGTCATAGCAGCCCCTAAGAAATCATATCCACAATTTCCATCCCCGGTATTTTCACTCCACATCGAATTCCATTCCCACCCGGAAAGTTGTCGCTCTATCCACCTTGACAACAACGATTTCATCAACAACCTTCAACTGCCATGGCACACTGATTATTTAGGAGTTGATTTCCCAATCTTATGGTTAAAAGGTAAACTATTCGTTCTTTTTTGGTTCAATTTGTCCAATGTAATCCGGTTGAGTTGAACTTTGTCGATGCAATTAGATAGATCATGTTTGGTACATTCATTTCATTAGCTTTCTTAAAGCCTTACAAGTTTGATTTTTGTTGTTTCAGGTCGATTTGAGATGAGCTACAATGTTGATCTTTAGTCTAGGTTGAAGATAAACTTGCGGTTCAAGTTTGATTTGCATCATGTTTAGTTATGTTGTCTTGTGTCTATTCACTAATTTTGTGATGTTGATTTGACGGAAGGACCAAATTGACAATTTTTATAAACGTGAATGACAAAACTGACATAAATTTTTTATTTTGAACTGGACCTGATGATTCGTGCAAACCTCATGACGGTTTTGGAAATTAACTCTATAATTAATCAATTACATGGTTAGTGTTCGTAGTTTGGTCATTTTGAAACTTTGACCCTCAAGTTTTCAAATTTAAAACTTTAGACCATCAATTTGGAAAATAGGGCAACACCAATGATTCACGATATAGATGTCCAAAAAAATCAATCGTCTGTTTAGTTTTTAGCGTGCCCTCACATGAGGCAACTAAGGCAACACCAGTGATTCATGATATGGATGTTTATTTAAATCAATCACCTGTTTAGTTTTTAGAATGCCCCTCACACGATGGTGTTTTGTTAATTCAAGCGTCACTCAATAATTATTTCACCACTCCTCCCAATATGTAAGTTATCGGAATCGGACTATGTGATTTCCCTCCTAAATGCTACTTGTCATAATCTTCATTCATTCACAAAAGTTATTATAACTTTATAAGTCAGACTAGATTAGCCTTGCGCCCTCAATGAAACACCAAGAAACCTTATTGACATACCCTTGCACCCTTTGTCAAACAATAAAAAGTGATTTGGAGATCTAGGGTTTGACAGAACATTACGTACCAGAAATTACTTGGAAATCCAACGGATATTTAAAAAACAAATTAACATATACACACGATACACTCGGGGATACACAATACACTCGGGTATGTCTGATACCCTACATGTAATCACTTGACAATTACCCAAGTGGGTGTTGGGTCGAGAATGTGACACAATTTACAACTAAATGTCCAAGTATATGACTGAAATTACCAATACCTAGCTCGAACCAGCTCCTTGTCATCCACGTACTCATCCCTAACATTTAGACCCTAGTAATATGAAACTAGTTAACACATAGGGGCAATGGCGTAATTAAATCTTACTATTAAACGACATATTACAAGATCAGAAATGGATTGAACCTTGATTCATCATTTTCATCCTTCACCAAATTTGTCTCTCTAAAAGTAACAAGAAACACTTAAGAAGAATAAAAGATTAAGAATACGCGTTTACTTGTTAACTATTTGATTTTACATAATTACTATATAATTATACAACATTACATTTTGTTGATTAATCTCTCCCGTCCGCTAGGAATTCTGTCACGATTTTGAATATCAAAACTTCACATCTGTGTTTTACTCAACACGCGTTGCGACCATAACACCATCTAAGTAGCAAAAATAAAGGTACAAAAACTTTGTTGATACGACTGCCACTACTCAAAATTTGATAGCTTTACAAAATTTGAAAGCCTCATCATTAATGGCGACTACTTATTTGACATCAAAAGCATAACTTTAAAAAGTTTAATTACAAACACAACAGAAAAAACGTAACCAAAAGACAAACATAAACCGAACATCAAAATTTGATAAATTATAACTAAAGTTACAAAGTTAGAAAACATTTAAAACTGTCATGTTAGAGCATGTGTGTGTTGGCGCCCCACATGATTCATGAAAAGTTACGAGTAACAATGTCCGGTATACTCCACTTTTTGGGCGTTTTGCCCTCCGAAAACGCCCCTACGACGCCCACACACCGCCCCGCCTTCCTTTTTTCCCGGGCGTTGCCGGCCACGCCGTTGCGTGGGTGACGCCGTCATCGGCTAAAAAAAGTGGTAGTTGGGCTTTGGGATTTGGTCTTTGTGACCGTTGAAGATGGTGGTGGAGATCTCCGGCAACGACTTCATTTTTCAGCATCTCCGACGACGTGGTGGTGATCGGATTCAACCATCTCTCTCTCTCTCTCTCTCTCTAGAAATGGCTGGAACAAAGAGGGATGATTTTAGCGTTTTGAAAAATTAGGAAGATGAGTATAAGTGATATATATGTGTGATAGGTTTTTTTATTTAATTTTAACCTTTTTTTTAGTTATTTTTTTTTAAATAATGTTTTTTATTTTAAATAATGTGACTTTTTTTATAAAATGAAATTATAAAAAAATGAATAATCAATCATCAATACAACCCCCATACAGCCCTCCATATAGCCCATGTATTTCCACCATTTTACTCACCTACTTTACTCTTTCTCTCTCCTGCGTGCTAGTCAATACAGCCCCCCATACAGCCCGGTATACCGGATAGTCTTATGCTATTTTTTTTATTACCTTTTGCATTTCATTTTACATATGAAAAGTTTTAAGGCTCATATTAGTTGGTTGGTTGTTAATAAGAATGAAAAAATTAGATTGATTGGTTGTATAAGTGGAAGAGAGATAAATTAATTTTTTAATAAAAAATTTTGGTATGTTAGTTATGAATTGGGGTAGTCTTAATAACTATTAATTAATTTTCACATTTATATATATACAACTACATTTAGTTTCATAATTTGATAATTCAAAATTTCTTATGTATTCCATTAAGAACCAAAAAATGATAAACCAAGAAGAATCAACTTATACTATTACACTACACATACAACCAAAAAATAGAATACAACATCTGACATACAAACTAGAACCCGCATGTTATCGTATAAAATTTAGGGACACACAATTAAACTACCAAATCGACATCTCGATCTTTATGATGCATTCATCATTGAAATGAAACTTTTTGATGCTTATCCCTATCTAACAAACTTTATGTCCTTATCTTACCATTGATAGCTCTTAATTTTCGTGCCTTTACTAAATATAACCTGAACACCTTAGCTTCTTAGAACACACTATAATATAATTCTTACAATTAAAATTTTGGGTATAAAAGCACGTTCACAACACAATAAATGGAGACTCCAAAAAGTGTTTAGATAATAACCGATTCCATTATCTCAATCCTAATGTAAATTTACTGTCTCGTTGCAAGACACGAGTTTTAATTGTACATGAGTTTTAATTGTGCCTTCTTGTCACAACACACAAGTAAGTTTGTTCATTCTAATAATTCGCTAAAATACAAATTAAAGGATTTATTTTTTGGTCAAATGATCATCTGAATATTATTATATTATATATATTAAAACAGATGGCAGGGAAAATAGTAGCCATTTTGTCATCTAATAAGGTATTTATTTGTGTATAATTTACGAGAAGAGCTATGTTAAAAAGGAAATTTAGGTTAAAAAATATAGGAAGACACTAAAAGATGTCACGTGTGCAAAAGCAAGAGAACCAAAACACACATCGATAAAAAAAAAAAAAAAAACGCACCGATGGCAAAATATAAAACATACAAAGGAAAAATAGACTAAAAATTGCTTCCTATCTTTCGTAGGATAAAATGGAGATTTAAATTAAAAAGTGTAAGAAGCCAATATGAGACGTCATTTGTGCAAAAATAAGGAAACCAAAACGCACCGTGACTAAAACAAACACACCACATGCAAATAAAACGTACCACAAGGTAACCCAAAAATGCACCTCATACTTTTTAGGCTAAAAAAATCCTTTCTAGTTTCTAAATTGTCATTTTATTTTAACTCTTTACTATAATTTATTTATTTTTTTGCAATTGTATTGGGGCTTATTTATGTTTTTAATTTATTTGTTTTTTGGCATCCTGACAGTTGTTTGACGTTTTTTATATCACCGTTAAGATATCCGGAATCATGTTGGTTGTCGTCGCAATACACGGTCGAAAAACTGTTAGTTTACTATAAGAATACAATTCTCATTTTGATCATAATGTTAACTTCTATTGACCTTTTTCTAGCACATATTACAATACAATTCTACTAGTATACCAAAATACAAATCACAGGATTTTTCCGTTAAACGATCATTAAACATTCTTAACATCAATATCTTTAATTTGGATTCATCAATAACCACAAGAATTTGATTAAAAATTAAACACAAAAGCCATAAAATCCTAAATAATTACAATAAAATAATGGCAAACGGACAGCAATGGTCGTGTGAGTCTGTGTCACCATCCAACAGCTACCCAAACGCCACACGATATCTTCACAGTTGATATGGCGGTCACGCTGTCATTCATATATCTTCCACTTTATTCTCAACATATTCCCAGATTTACTTCCACTTTCCACTGCAATTCCGCGAATTTTAGGGTTTTTATAAGCAGGATGATGATGTTGATGATAAATCAGTTGTAAACAAGAAAATTTTGTTTTTATTGTCGTGTAATTATGGCGGTAGAGTACCATTGGGGCGAGCCTCAGTTCTTCATACACATTGGTATTGTTGTTTTGCTGGTTTTGTTTGCTGGATTGATGTCGGGTCTTACTTTAGGGCTTATGTCGTTGAGTCTTGTTGATCTCGAAGTTCTTGCGAAATCGGGGACTCCAAATGACCGTAAATACGCAGGTACTGTTTTGTTTTGGGTTAATTCGATTGTTTTGACGTTTGCGGTGGTTATTGTTTGAATTTAGGCGATTGTTGTAGTTTTTGTCAGGATTACTGTTTCTGTGCAATTATTGTTCCATTTTTGTGAAATTGCTTGTTAGTTGTTACCGAATTCATCAGAATTGGCTCTTTGAATATCATACAGTTGGTGTGATTTGGTAATGAAATCTATATTGCACTTGGATCTAACACTTTTTTATAAGAAGAAACTGTAGATCTTCGATGATAAACTTATATGTTTGATTGAGATACAGAGAATATGGTTATGTTATTCAATGATGCAGTCAAGTAACCTTTAACTAAATCCAAAAGTGGTGTCTATCTTTATCTGTTTTATGTATCAACCTTTTATCAATGAAACCTTTTTTTTTTAAAAAAACTTTTATCATACCTTCTTGTTTTTTCTCACAACCCATTAATTATTTTTAGGGAAAATGTCATCATACCTTCTTGTTTTTACTCACAACTCATTAGTCATATTAGGTAGCATAAACTGATAAAATGTGTTTGAGTCATTATGTGTGGCTAAACATGAACCAAAACTCAAACAAACTTGAATGAATGATCCTGAATCTTATAAAATTATTTAAACCATAGGTTTTTTTTTTTTTTTTCAAGACAAAATTAGTGGTTTTTAATCACTCTTACACTTGATGTGGATTGATGGGGGTCAACTCATTTTCTGTTGGTGTTATATCATAAAAATAAATTTCTTCAATTTTATATTTCATGCTTTTTCAATGTTAATTTCAAATACACTCATTATATTTACTATTTACATCTTGTAATTCCTTCCGTAATGTTATTCCAAAGTTTCTCTGCTTACCTTGCTGAATCCTTGACTCTTTCTCTTATGATTTAATGATTTATTTATTCTCTCTCTACACGAATTCGTCTTCATAACTTTAATATCAAAAGAAAAAAAACAAAATAATTTGATAAATTTATTTGGGCTTTTATGTCACCACTCTTTAAGTTTTTAATCTCAACAGAGAAGATACTACCTGTGGTCAAAAGACAGCATTTATTACTTTGCACACTTCTTATATGCAATGCTGCTGCAATGGAGGTATTTTAACAATTAATTTGTTGGTTTCTTTAACCAATTTTTTTTATAAAATCAACTCGATTCAAGTTTCAATCGGTTATTATCTTTCACAGGCTCTCCCAATTTTTCTAGACAGTTTGGTCACAGCTTGGGGTGCTATTCTTATATCAGTTACATTAATACTTTTGTTTGGTGAGGTATGTAATAATCTTTTCAAAATATTAAACTTTAGGTCAAAGTCAAACTAATAGTCAACACTGATTGTTATTTACTCGCATTCACAGATCATACCGCAATCTGTTTGTACTAGGTATGGACTCGCCATTGGTGCAACCGTGTCTCCATTTGTACGCGTTCTTGTTTGCGTTTGTTTCCCCGTTGCGTATCCTATAAGCAAGGTAAATTTAATTTGTTAACCTTGTGATTGACTTTATATATATAGTCAAACAATGTTGAAACGCGTGATCTTTGACTTTTTGTTTTCAAATTATTATAGTTACTTGACTATTTGTTGGGCCATGAACACGTTGCTCTGTTCCGTAGAGCTGAGTTGAAGACACTTGTTAATTTTCACGGTAATGAGGTATGTGTGTGTTACCGGTTTTCCTTTTTCTTCTTTTTTTATTATATATATATATATATATATATATTTATCTATTTAGAGTAAACTACAGTTTTTTTTTTATTAATCACTAATTAGAGGATCATTAAACAGATTTGAATTGAACAACAGTCTGCACAAGTTTGACCAGAAAAAGTCAACACACGAAATTTACACACAAATACTAAATTGATCGATCTTATTAAATGTTGGTACATCAAGGGTATTTATACCCAACAGAAATACAGTTAATTCACTTACTTATGGCGGTTATTAAACAGAAATAACTACCTAACTAACTGCCACCTTTGACTCTCTGGTTTACTTTTATGTTTGAGTTCTAACTTCTTGATTAATCAGTTTACAACAACCTCAGGGATGAAAACTGCGTTTTACTCGGTTATTGAATTACTTTTAGGTTTTTATTATTATTATTATTATTGTTAACAGGCTGGAAAAGGTGGAGAATTAACGCATGATGAGACAACAATAATAGCAGGAGCACTTGAATTAACAGAAAAAACAGCCAGTGATGCGATGACACCTATATCAGATACCTTCTCGATAGATATCAATGCCAAACTTGACAGGTGGCGAATACTTTCATAAATTAAAATAAAATTCCTTTTTTTTCCATATTTAGACTCCTTATGATTACATTTGTATTATTTTGTGCTACAGGAATTTAATGAATATTATTTTGGAAAAAGGGCATAGTAGGATACCCGTTTACTATGAACAACCCACAAATATCATTGGACTTATACTGGTAGTATTATATACAAATTTTCTATGATTCTACAAATTATTCGTATATTTACAATACTGAAATAATGTATATTTTATTGGACATTTCTTTTTTGATATTTTAGGTGAAAAACCTGCTAACCATCCACGCAGATGATGAAATCCCCGTGAAGAATGTCACCATTCGCAGGATTCCCAGGTATTTTATAAATAAATATTTATGCCAAAAATTAATATATATGATACTATCAACTACAGTATCTTTTGTCATACTGTTTTTCTAATAAAAAGCATGTGTTATATTAATTTTATTGATTGGGTGAATGTTTTAATAAGAAAAAATAATAATAATAATTACTAATGTATAATATCATATTTATGTTAATATAGGGTTCCAGAATCTCTTCCATTATATGACATTTTGAATGAATTTCAAAAAGGTCACAGTCACATGGCTGTTGTTGTGAGACAATGTATTGACACAAAAACAGACACAAAGACTCCATTATCAGGTACTCATGTTAAAAAACTAGATTTTGTTAAATGATATATTTTGGTAACAGGTTTCTTTTAAGCTATTTTTTTTCTTAATATACCTGTTTGACCTGTTAAATTTTTTATTTTATAGAACTATTGCAACTTTTAAAAACAATGTAAAAATAATTTTTTTTCATCTTAAAAAGGAAGTAAAAGACGGGTTAGTATTTTATTGTTCGTTCAGTTTCTATTTAAAATATAACTTAACTCTAATAATGTGTAACATATTATATAATTCTTAATATATAGTTATGTTCAGTTTCTTTTATAAACTTATAATATCAATTTTTACTGAAAACGGTGTTGCATCTTACATAAGTAATTAAGTATTCTTTGGATATTATATCTCATTTTTCAACAAATTTATAGTTTTATACCGATACATAGAGAAAAAACTGAACGAAACTGTATAATTAACTTTATTTTAAATATAATTTAGTACAAATTATCAGAGAAATTAAATTGTATTTCAAATGAAAATAAAAAAAAGAAAAGAAAATTGTTATTTTTGATGAAACACTAGTCTTTTAGAGATATAACATAATATGAATTTAATATTGTATTTCCATGAAATATAACAGAGAACGGGGTGAAGGAAGTACGCGTAGACGTTGATGGTGATCATAAAACGCCACTCGAAAAGAGTTTAAAGACGAAACGATCATTTAAACAATGGAAAAGTTTTCCAGAAAAAGGAAACAATTCTTTTAAAGGAAATTTCAGTAGTAAAAAATGGAATAAAGAAATGTATTCAGATATTTTGGAGATTGATGGAAAACCACTTCCAGTTCCTGATGAAGAAGCAGTTGGTGTAATAACAATGGAAGATGTAATCGAAGAACTGTTACAGGTGAACATTTTTATAATAAAATTATCTAACACGAATCTTGATCAAATTTTTTTTATAAAGTTTATGTGTTTTGACAATGGGTTAATTTTTTGCATTTTTTTAGGAGGAAATTTTCGATGAGACGGATCACCATTTTGATGATTCATGACAAAGGCTTGTTTGGAGTTGAATTGGAGGATAATAGTTATAAGATATGTTGTTAGTATTTGGTAGTTCAACTTCAAGTATTCAGTAATTTTCTATAAAAAAATTCAACTGAATATTCAGATGTTTGTTAGTATATATGTTAAATGGAAGTTATTAATATTGTAGTTTTTTTAATATTTTACGTAATTCAATAAAGGTTTTCTTTGGTTGTAACAAAAAGTCTATATTTAAGGTTCTTGTTTTATGAAAAACAACAAACAGGATTAAAATAGATTATTTTTTGTGATGGTTTAGGAGATCTTCACATAAACTTGGCGAGTCCTCTCTAATAAAGAATTTAGAGTAAATTGTCAATTTTTTTTTCTTCGTGGTCTGAGCACTTTTGTTATTTTCATTTAAAATGTTTTTTCTTTGCGTATGTGTTTATGATGTTTCATTTTTTTGCCGTTTTCATTGTTATTTTTCTCATCTTAGAATGAATTAATTGAAACAACCATGAAAGTTAATTACATTCCTATAAAGTTAGCCTTAATTTAATGAATAAAGGTTTTTCTTTATTATGTGACATTGTTGGAAGAAGTGACTATAAAGACGACATCTATGCCGACGACATTAGAAACCTATACATACGATCTTTATAGCGCCAACACTTATGTCGAAAGATCCCTATTTCACTCTATTTGTTATACATTAAAAAACATGTCGAGCATATATATATTTGTTCTTCCCAAAAAATAAAAATTTATTAGTTTTTTATTATTAGAATTATGCGACTTATCCACATCCGCAACTTCACAACGTTTTGGTTTCTTTTAACATAAAATTTTTGAAAAAATATATACCTTGGCATTTTATTAATATTTATAATTATAATGTTTGTGACTAATATTTACTTTATCCTTGCGCTTCATGGGGCCACTCTTGTTTCAGTATACCTACTACTGGTATTCCCGCAACCCGCCAACCTCCATGCCAATCATACCTAAACTCCATCAATAATATTATTTGTTTGTTTTGTGTCTACCGAAGGTGTTGTAGAAGCAATTTAAGTACCATAAAACTTTGGAACCGCATAAGTATTTAGACATAGTGTGTATAAAAAATATTCATATATAGTGATGAGAAATAAAGAACATTTACAAATGTGTATATGATTTTCGCAATTCTGTACTTAAATTGGTAGATAGAACATGAAGAATGTTTGTAATAACTGTAACGATTGTATTCCAAAAGTAAGTTTTACAAGGAGTATTTACGCGCCTAAATATATACACAAGCTTATAACCTATGTATTACATATGTTGCTTTCACAGTTTTGGTTTTTTATTGAACGGGTGGTTTGTATCACTACGTTCATACTTTTTGAGTTCAGTGGTGATTAATTTGCAAAGATGATCCTGAGTGTTCGAACCTTTACTATTAAAAAAACAAATTTACCTTGTAATGTCAAGAATTTAATAGCATAAAACTAACTAAATTTCAATTGCAATTTTACAAAAATTAAGAAAGTTGTTAATACTTTAGCAATAACAATTTGTAATACTTTGATAAATATAATATATAATTGTATAATATACTATAAATTAATTAGAAAGTTTATTACTTAAAATAATGTTAGTTGATTATATAAGAAAATAGTTAAAGTTTTAAAGTTAAAAATTTGATAAAAGAAAAAAAAACATGGCATGACAGTTATGTGAATGTAAATGGTTGGTTTAATGGTTTATCTTTATGATTATCACAAATAATTTTTAAAATTCAAATATATGTTTGAATTTATGATAAAATAAAAAATAAAAAAATTAGAAAATGTGGTGTTTGGCACTTGGCATTTTATGCAATCATTTATTAGAATTATATATTCGAGATGATATATTTAACAAAACCCACTTTATCGAGTAGGAAACCCAAAAAACTCATATGTAATAACGGTTTTTTTTTTTCAATATTTTTTATTTTTTAGGTACAATTTGTATTAGACTAGAAAGTGGAAGGGTCAAATGTGTATAAAGAACCCAACGTTTCATTAAAAGAACGGAGACACCGGTTGAGGAAGAGGCGACGGTCAACAGGGGTCGCCGGAACCCTAGGATGAAATCGGAGGGGACGACCACGATTAAAAGGACGGTTGAAGAGCGGTTACACCGTTTTATGTATCGTCACTTAGAATAGCATAAATAGGAGATTAAATTTCTGTTTATTGTAACCCAAAATTCTCAGATTCAATATATAGATTTTCGTTTGGTTATGTTCTTGTTGTTTGACTGTTGATTGTTTGCGAGTGGAGAAGATCGATTCAAGGAGAGGACCAACATACGACGAGTGAATTTTTTTGAATGAACATAGTTACATAAATATAAACTGTATGTTACAATATGATCAAATATTCATCTGCAAGTTTTTATTTGTTCCTTCTCCACATGATGTGTTCTTAAGTATAACTAATTACAATATGATCAAATATTCCTCTGCAAGCTTAGACGAGGAACTTGTACCTTTGAACGTAGAAACTCATGTATCTAAGACCATGTGTTATGGTCGGGCTGCGTAAGGGCGTGGAGTATGACGCGTCAGTGCCACGCAGGAGAGAGA
>WOUH02000003.1:8124610-8143929 GCA_009936405.2 Stevia rebaudiana | reverse complement strand
AAGTACTAAAGACAACTACTTTAAAATTCAAACTTAAACATTTTAGGGTTAAAAAACGGATCTTCTGATGGATCCATGGATCGGATCTTTTAAAAACGGGTAAACAAAAATAAAAAATAATAATAATTTGACCGTGGGGTTGACGGACTAGGACCGATTTGGTCCGACTAGGTCCGATTTTAGTCCGACTATGTCCGATTTGGGTCGACTAGGACCGCCTACCGACTAGCTTGACCGACTACACCCAAATCAAAGCGTCTGGCGGCTGCCTAGACCGATTTTTACAACACTGTTAAAAGGACATACTCGTGGTAAGGTGTTTTGTTTTTAAATAATAAGTCAAGTCTTCAAATAAAATGTTTAATTTTGAAATATGTAATATATGAAAACAAAACCTTCTTAGTCAAACAATGATCAAGGGACAAAAGGCTTCGAAGTTAGAGTTCACATAGATTTGTAAAACTTACAAATAGTGCAACTTTTTTTTTTGAACAGCATAGGATCTTGCGTGCTAGCCACCAGAAACAGGCGTTGTAGCCAAGGTCGATTCCTCGACCTCCGTGAGACCATACCCCCAGATAAGCCGGAACCGGATGGAATCCGTAAACCCTCTCCCCTCCTCAGGTTTGAACCGAGATGCACTTTGACTCTATCACAGGAAATTGCCCAGAGCATTGCTCATTATTGATTTAACATGGTATTGTAAGAAAGAGGGGTGAAATGTAATAAACGCAATAAGAGATAATATCTATACAACATTGGTCATAGATAAAGGGCCTCATAGGATCTGCTAAAAAGGGAACATGACGTATGAGATGACATAAAAACGAACATTTGTGGAGGTGAATGAGTATGCTCCAAGTTTCCAGCAACGCGCATACGTCACTCCTAGACAATTCATTTTTGTATTAAACTTCCACAAAAATACAAATATCGTATCGGATTCCAATGAGGCATAATTCTTGCGTATCATATTTATTGGTAAATTACATCCACATATAGGCACAATTTTCTTTTTCTTGTTTGGTCATAAAGTTGTGTTCAGATTTGTGAATTTTATTCCTTTAGGGTTTCTTTTAGCGGCTAAAGATTTCCATCATCAGATGGAAAGTTTAGTGTGTATAAGAGTCATCATAGCTTGATGTATATTTTTGATGGTATCATGCATAGTTTCAAGCAGCTCCCTAGTTTTTGCTACATAGTGAGCATTTTTTAAGTTAAAGAAACGAGCATGAGGGCTCATTGGCTATGTAGTTTTCTCTAAGAACAAACATCAACAAACAAGCTATCTTAGTTGTCACCTCATATTTTCACTCATGGTTAAAAACACTTATTTTTATAAATAAATATAATAAAATATGTTGTCTGTGAAAAAGAGCGACAATAATTAAATAATCCGTTTCGTCGGTATTTGAAATTCCAAACTCCCATACACCCCCTTCAAACTTATTCTCCAACTGAATGTTTGAAATCCAAAGAGCATATAGAGACGAACAAGAAAAAACAAATTAACGACAATTTTTTCTTACGTATATCTCTCACTTTCGTGGCCTGTAAGCAAGGTCGACTGCTCAATTTCTGTGAGAATTCACAACGACACCAGATGTGCAAGTACCTCATGAAATGGGTAAACCTTCGTCCTCCATCAGAATCGAAGCCCGGTTAAATGCAAAGTCAATTCATCACCTGATGTCCTTCAAACCGCACACCGTCGGATTCAAACCCTCGACCTTTACATTAAAAGATAAGAGCTCAAACGTTATGTTAGTTTTTAGGATAGAAAATTATTTCCTTGACCTTTTGAATAACAAAATCACTCCTCTAGCCTTTTGACTACAGACTCTAATTTGAACATCTGGTTTAGTTAGGTTTGTTATATGGGTGGATCGGTTTAATTTAGTTTGTTATAAGAGTGGAGGTGTCATACCCTTGTAGCCCAATGAAATTTTGTCATGTCATGTCACCTCATTTTTACTTTTAATCAATCCTCTTAACCCTTAACCAATGCAATGATACCTTGAACTTTTATTACAAAGTAAATTAAAAACACACTTTATTAACAAATAAAGGTAAAAAATGCATTAAAATTGAAATAAAATAAAATAAAAAGCATACTAGCATTTTTAAAATTAAAATAAAATAAAAAATTAAAACCAATCTTCATCGTTTTCCTCGTCGGTCAAATAAATGGTCAAATTTGCAGCAATGTGAGCAACGAGATCTTAATCTCAATTGAAAATGTTTTTTTTTTCATATTACAATTCTGAAATAATATTGTTGGAAACAACATAAGTGGTAGAAGGATCCACAATATGGTTTGGTGAGATAATATGCCTGTCATCTTTTATTATCATATTGTACATTATAATGCACGCACGTATACATAATATCTGGGAGCTGCTGTTTTTTCTTTGTTCGGATGGATCGTGCAAGTATGGCCCATTTAGACTTCAGAATACTGAACGCTCGTTCGATGTCTTTCCTCACCGAGTCATTGAACTTGTTTTATTTTTTTCTCGTTGACGTTGTTGGCCACGTTCTCGTTTTCACAAAAGTCGACCAAGAAGCATAAAGTTTATCGACGGGGTAGTAACCACGCTTGTATCGGTGGCCATTAACATAAAATGGACACCGGGGAGCCGTTCCATTTTGCTCGTTTGCAAAGAGTACAGATTAATTGATCGCGTTGATGACATTATTTGACCCGGCAACAACAAAGTATGTGTGCCAATTCCATGTATCATAGAATGCAACTTCTCCAAGCATGATTGTTGGGTACGCGTGATCTCCTCAATGATTTTGTCCAAGCCACCGTGTTGGACAATTTCCCCAAACCAATGAGTACAACCGAGGCTCCTAATCACCCCGGGAATGCCATAAATTTCACAGTGTGCTTCGCATAACCGTTGAATATCATGACTAGTCGGTCTATGTAAATATTCTTTACCATATAGGATAACAATAGCACTGCAAAAAATATTCTATGCTTTCCCGAGATGTTATTTCGAACATACATAGATACTCATCATAGGAATAGGAAACGTTACCGGTGACGAGTTGTTTTAAGGCCGATGTGCATTTTTTTAGTGCCGCAAAGCTTTTCTTTGACCCTGCGTCAAAGCTTTCTTGAAACCACTCAAAACTGCTTATATGTCTCCTATAATTCTTAAACATAAATGTTTCAACATCCGAAATCTTTTCCTAAATACCTCCTCTCTGAATTTTGGTTCAACAACAAATTAATCATGCATCAAAATCTTAAGAGCGGTTTCTCGATCACGGTCTGCGTATCTCCGGTTGAGCGTGTTGTGTCTTGAATTTCTATTGTCATGGCAATATAGTGGCCTAAAAACTCGTCATTCAACTCGGATGGTGACGAGTTATCAGATGAATCGGGCACATAGACCTTTTACATGATATTTTTTAATAAAAGATAGTAATAAATTTTATGGAGTATGATGTGTGTTTAAAATGGTTGAGTATTGGGTATTTAGAGGAATAATTTTTTTTTTTAATTTTTTTAATTTGGGCCATAGGATTTGACCGTTTTCTCTCTCGGGTTTATGAAGCCACCACCCTACCCGATGACATAAACCCAACGCTATGCAATGGTGTTAACCATGGGAACCCGATCATTAGCTTGGCATCCACACCGTGACCTTAACGTACAAGTTTTGAAGCATCGGACACCTGTAACAACCAACTTATCAAGGATATATCTGTAATTTGCTCTATTTAAATTAAATATTAAAAATAATCATAAAGTGGCAGGGTCCTACGTAGTTTGTAACTTCTCGAAAAAAATACGAGTCCTTCATAAAAGTACAAGAATAGGAAAGAGGAAATCGAACTGGCAAAAAAAATTAAATTATGAGATGGTTTATAGTAAAATTCTGCTGCTGTTGATGATGATGATAAGATTATGATGATATTACAAACAAGTTATGATTGAACAACATCCACCCGATGGTTTTTGTTTTTGTTGATTTATAATATAACCTCCAGCCTCCTCATTAATTTAATAATAAAATCAAACTCTATAGAAATAGAACCCTTGATTGTTGAGTTGAGTAGTAACATCTGAATCCGAATCTTATTTAGTGTTCAAGTGCACTTCGAAGAGACACGTTCTCTGAACCGCCTCTACATATTTGATCATAGTTGAGAAACAATACAATTACAGTTATATCATCATGAAAATGACGTCGCACGCGCTTATCAATCTTTTTCAGATCAGAATATCTCATTTCTCGTTTTTTTGCAGCTTCCTGTAATGCAGCTTTCACCAGCCTCTTTGCTATTCCCTGTAACGATACGCGTATCATGAATACTTGAAAAACTAATGATCAGATAAAAAGGCAGACAAATGACATAACTGCCCTTGTTTGTTTCTTGTATCATGATACACACATGACACGTGTGTCATATATGTGTCATGTGTGTACCTAAGAAACTAAGACTACTAAATAAGATATGAACTTCACGTGATATTTATTATATGTGAATTACTTATTTACTAAGGGGCTTTTTGTTTAGCTTTTAACAGGGCCCTTAATGGTTCAGACCTCTTACTGGATTAGTACTCAATTGTTCAAACTGTTTGTTTCGCAAGCATTCAGACATTTGCCTCTGAATGGTTAAGCATTCTACTGAGTATGAATGGTTAAGACCTCTTATCTGAATTGGTCAAACATTTGCCTCTGAACGGTTAATCATTATATTGACTCTTAATGGTTCAGACTTCTTACTGGTTCAACACTTAGTGATTCAAACCTCTTACTGAATCAGCACTTACCCATTCAGAAGTTGTCAAACAACCCCCTAAAAATAGATACATAGACCGCATACATTTGATGAGAACACAAACACCACCACATGCGTACTATTATTTTGTTTATGGTTGTAAATGAACCGAACGTTCAACGAACAGTTTGTGAACTGACAGAGGTTCATTTGTTTACTAAATGAACGAACACAAACAAGAAATTTCATTCGTTCAGTTAAAAGATTGAGCATGAACATAGGTCGCATTCACTCATTTGTGTCATGAACATTCGTTTATGTTTGTTTGATTATAATCATTCATTAAATAGCTTTATATTTATAAAAAAAAAATTCTAGTTTTTTTACATTAACATTTAAACTAGAAACCTAGTCATTTATAGCTTGTATCTTAATAAAAACTTTAAACGTATTGTATGTGATTATGTCTAATGCTTGAGATTAAGAATGTTAGTTTTCAATTTTTATACAGTATATGTCCGTTTGCGTTCGTGAACCATTCATGAAAAATAGCAATTCCTTAATGAACGAACACGTACACGAATTCTCATTTAGTTTGTGTTCGTGAACCGTTTGTGAAGATGTTAAACACTTAAGAAACGAACACAAACAAAGCTTCATTTGATTCAATTTGGTTCGTTTACAGCCCTAATTCTGTCTAACGTAATTAAATGAATAAATGCCAAAAATTAATTAAAAAAAAAGTTAGACCATAAAAGAGAAAGACAAGAATGTGTTACCGCGCGTGGATTATTATGAACGATCTCCACAGCTTCTTCATTACTCAAATGTTCCCATAAACCATCAGATGCAAATATAAGAAAAGAATCATTTGGATGAATATTATGAGTAAGGATTGAAGGAGTTGCAGACAAAATAGGCATATCAGTTGCTTCAGGAAGTCGAAACTTTTGTGCAATTTGCTCATTATTGTAATCTGCATGTTTCATATAAACATCTCCAATCGATCTTGAAACCTGCATCATAATAAAACACAAACTTTTATAACATTTTATACAATCTACCACCTATTTTGACTATATAGAGTTTGCAGTAAATAATAATAACGATTAAATGTTATTTATCACGTTCCTACTCATTCATTTATCATATACAGAACCCACAAATTAATACATGAACATTACCAAAAATAATGAATATAAACTCCAATTACAAATTTCTGTTTTCATCTTCTCTACACACACAAACACAAAAAAAATGCTGTGAATTTGAAATATGTAATTAACTTGAGCATAAAATCAAATTATATCAAAAACCAAGTATACATATACGGATACATGAAAAGATTTCTAGCATTAGTTTAACTCTGCAAAAAAAAGGAAAAATGTCATAAAAATGTAATCAACTTTCAGCTTTGTTATAAACTTATAATTAGGTCACTCATATCTTTTTTTGTTCTAATTAGGTTACTCATACTTAATTTTGTTCCAATTAGGTTACTCTACTTTAAGAAGGTCTTCTAATCCTATACCTTTTACGTACAATGCTTTTTTTCTATTTTTGATTCATATAATCAACTACATACTTTTTACAAAAAGTAAAAAGTATAAAATTCAAATGACATAATAACCTAATGTTGTAGGTAAAATGCAAAGGATTGGAACACTTATTTAAAGTAAAGTGACCTAATTGGAAAAAAAAAAGATGTGTGACTTAATTGGAACAAAAAAAAAAAAATTACGAGTGACTTAACTTGAACAAAATTAAAAGTTGAATACATTTCTATAAAGTTACCCCTAAAAAAAAATAGAAATAACCTGAATAATGCCTTTAACTCTCCAAACTCCATGTTTCAAGGCGACGATTTCTGGATCATTTGGGTGTAAATTTTTTAACTCATGTCTAACTTCTTCAAGATTTGCATTATGTTCTGATGACAGCTGTATAGCCGCCATACCACCCGTGTTACCAACTTTTTTACCGAGAACAACACGCGAATCTCCAAGATTTGCGATAAAAAGAGTTTGTTGATATATAACTCCAACTAAACAGCACGATCCAACGGTTGCAATACTAGGTCGCGTGTTAAATAACTCGGATACAATACTGGTGAATCCATTCTCTGTTTGAAGAAACGCGTTTCGTATTGTCTCTGGGGTTACGACACCGTAGTCTTGACCGGATATTGCTGCATAAACACCAAACCTAAGAACAATGACATGAGAATCTTTTCTTTTTTTTTTTACATTTTAACCCTTGTAAAACCTATAGGTTGCAATTTCACCCGTTTGGTTGCAAACAACAACGTTTGGGTTGAAATTTGTTGGTAACAACTAATAAGTCAAACTAGCAAAGAATGAAGCAAGTCAAACTGATTAAGGAGGTGAAATTTTAAAATGTATTTGAACACTTACATCTAACTACCTGAATGTTTTACTTCATAATTATTTTACTTCTTAATAATACATTTTTCATTAATATGTTTATGGTTTAGTAGATTACATATTTACAAGATTAAAAGAAATGGACAATAATTGTTGACAACTCAGACATTGACCTGTTATGACCCCCACATAAATATAGGATTTGACCCAAACCCATTTTGAACCAATGCACAACCCGCCTGACCCGTGACCCGTTTATCTTGCCATATCTAGTAAGTTCAACTCAACCCCTGATGTCAATGAAGAATTAAGAGAAAATAAAATCTTCTCCATCTTCAACAAATTTTACGTGTTAGTAGATATCCAGAATACCCTATGATACAAAATATTAAATAAAATACTTTTTGAGAATAGAAATCAATGATACCAAACAACTACTAACTTACAAATAAATTTAGAAAAAAATTGCATTTACTTGGGACAAAATTGTTTAAAACCTCAACTTGTTTTTTACCCGATTGGTTACGTTAAAAAGCAAGTGTCATACTAACTATGTAACAAAGCAAACTTTTAAACCATATGAAACCTTTCATATATTGGGATAAAAATATTAATAACTTTTTGGTTCAATCAATTATCAATCACCAAAAATTTAGCTTGCATTAATCTTCTGTATTTAGCTCATTAATAACATCTTATGACATCAATTAATACACTCTAATGTAAACCAATTGGCCTAAATGCTCACATTTTGGAGGCTTTCAAATATAACTTTTTAAACTAATTATATGAGTCTAGTGTTTCAGTAAACTACTTGTGCATAATGTTATCCAACCATATAAACAAAACAATCATCAAACAGTAAAGTGACAGCTTTCTATTACCATATTCGTCCCACTATTTTATCTATTATCTCATAAACTAATCAATTAGAATCTGCCAAACACTTAATCCAAAAATATTATTACATCTTCAAGCTAGATTAACACTATGATTATGCGAAATCAAATAATCATGTTTAAAAATGCATCCAAACACCCCCTGAGTCACACAACTCACAAGTTAAAACCTTTGTAATACTCATGAAATGCCCATAAAAATTATGATCGATCTAACTGTTGTGGGATCATATACAAATAGAAATAAACTAAAATAAAAAAGTGCAACAAACCTTGAAAATTCCTGAACAAATTATCACAAACGTATCGAGCCACATCAGGTCCACCATGACCATCATAGACCCCAACAAATGTACCAAACGAACCAGACTCGATCTGGCTCTGGTCTTCGAGCACCTGGTTAGCCTGAACCACCGCCATTGAGTACTCACCGCCGCCGTATTTCCCAATATCTCGAAACCACAATAATCCATCTTTTTCAAAGTCAACGCCGTCGCTATTACAGCCATTAACACCAACAGCAGCACCCGTTTCGCTACTGTCACCCTTAATGAATGGCTTCCAACACACAGAAAGCAGATTCATCAACGCTTCTAACATACCACATTTCTCGCACAAAATCCCCCAAATCAAACCAGAAAGTAGGAGACTTTTAGCGGAATCAACCTAATATGAAAGTAGGTTTTTAGGAATAAAGTCGAGAATTTGTTAAATTTCCGATCTTTTAAGTTTTACCCCAAATCGTGAGGATATCAGATACACCCAGATTTAACAATTCGTAAACAATCGAGAATACCCAAATCAAAACTTGGGTTATTTGAGATTTAAGAAACTAAATTTTTTTTTTTTGAAATCTACGAAAAAAGAGGTTGAATTTGATTCTTGTTCAAATCTGAATGGTAAATGAGGCGAATCGACAAATAAGCAGCTTGTTTTTGTTCCGTTTGGGGATTGAAATGAAAATGGTGGAACTCTAAAGGGAAAGGAAGAAGAAGGGGTGTTGGGTGGAGGAGGAACAAGAATGTTATTGTGTTGAATTGATTGAATTCCGTTGCGGAAGCTTTTTGTTGGGTGTTTCTTTCAATGTCTCTCCATCTTTCTGGTTTCCTGTTTACGCGTTTTTTTACGCACCACCATTAATCCCCTCTTCTTCGCACGTGTAATAAACAAATCAAATCAAATCATGGGGACCTTCAAGTTATTTCTTCAAACTTGTGGTGAATTTATGTTCTTTTTCCAAAACTTATTTATTCACCAAAAAAGTCATTATATTTTAAGTACTCAGCGAGCTTTTAGCTTAATGGTACATGGTAATAAAAAATTAAGCTGATGATTGATAGGTCATGAGTTTGATATAAAGTCACGTGGGGTTTTATCGTAGGTTAATGTTTACTTCTTAAGGGACGTCAGTCTTGGTCCTGCAGCGTCAAACTAACAACAAACGGTTGTAATCCCGTTTAAGAAGTGTTACCCCAACGTCGTTAAAAAAAATTATGTGCGGAGTTAAAAGTTAAAACCCCTTCAAATGGTATAATTGAATATTTAGCCATTTATTTACAAGGTATTATTAACAACATAACCTATATCATCTTTATTTTCATCCTTAAATTTTATCAAATTACTAGAAATCACTCTATCTCATTTCTTATCCCAATACCTCATCCTTATTTTTCCCAAAACCAATCCAATCCTCCATATTTGAGGATACTTACCAAGTCCCCACTCTGTCTATACTAATAGTAATTTGTATTATCTACACTAATCTTAACTTATAATCATGAAACTGATTATCTAAATAAATGTATAATGAAATAATATTTTACGACTAGTTTTACAGATATATTTATTACTTAATAACCCATAAGCATATTAAAAAACATTCTCAACTATTAATAGCTAGCAGAAATATTGTTAGTAGGGGTTGAGTTCAGATTACAAAGTCATACGACGTCTGAGTGTTATTTCTTTTGAAGTCAAGTGTTTGGTTCCATCAAATAAAGATTAGATGTAAAAATTTTCTAAACATAAAATAACATTTTAAAGAATACTTTTATCACCAAATATTACTTCTAAATAATGCATACCACTCACAACAATAATTTTATGCATACCACTTACAACAATAATTTACCAGCATCTTGCCGTTGGCAATCGGTATGTTAGTTGGTATTTTATTTCTTAGAATCCCTATCCCATCTTCATCTTCAATTTATTGATAAAACACAAAAAAAACATGTAATTAAGTTTTCATTCCTATATATTTTGCAAAAGCAAAACCACTTTCATATTTAAGGATAAAGATTCACCACAAAATGTAGTTTTTTAATATTTTTGTGAATGACTATGAGTGTAGGAAAAAAAAAGTTTATGATAAATGTATAAAAAATTAATATTTAAATCTGTTCTAGAGATATTTTGGAAACTGTAAATAAATGTATAAGGATAATGATTTTTGGTTAATTATGGAAATGGTTACTTAAAAACCGTTGTAAATGCTCTGATGTCTTGAGTTAAGCTCAAAAGATTATACGAGCCAAATCATCTCGAATTAAATTTACTCGAGTTTTCATTTAGTTAATCTCGAGCAGATTATGAGAAACACTACTATGTACCATCTAGCTAGCCTAATTAACCTGCATTAACAGTTTATTATGGATAATAAATCTTGTTCCAACCATCATCGTAACACCAAGTTCTTTGGGTCCCTTCGTTTTATTGTTTTTGGGTCAGAAGAAAGTTGTATATAATCGAGAATCGAGATATATGGTATGTAAGATTATTTTCAAAGGTAAAAACAACATGATTAAACTTAATAAGAGAAAGATTCCACAAATTATTGTGCCCAGAAATAGTTATATGTTTGAGACACTTTCCATCAAAATTGGACCTCGCTTCCATCTTGTTCATTTGGGTTGTTATTCTTTGTACATGTAGGGTCAAACATTAGCTGGCAAATCTTCAAAGATGTTTTTGTTTTTGCTTTTGCTTTTTTTATTTTTTGTTTTATAAACACGTAACTGATCATTACATTATAACATCGGGTTAATTATACAAGGTGTCGTACGTTGGCATGCATGCATCCAGGGTTGAGTCTTGTATGGGGTCGCTTGCAACTTCATTCTCTTCGTCCACACACTTACAAGTCAAGTAGGTCTAACAAGAAACATTTTTTCTTTGGTGTTTTACGACTTTTCATTTACAAAAAAATAATTATATAAATTTTGGATTATAAAATATTTAATAGACGTATTATAGATAGGAATTATTGTAGCATTATTATTGACTGTGAAGAGATATACATTCCTTGTATATAGTATAGGAAATTGAATGATTATATATGGGAGAAATCAATGAAATAATGGATTCAGCAAAATATTCTTTCACTATTTTATATTTCAAGGATGGTTAAGTCTTTATAGGTTCATTTGGCATGAACACCCTAGTTGGAAGCCTGTTAAGAATTATCCAGCTCTAAAGTAAGAATCGAAGGGAATATACTTTAAGGGAAAATAACAAAATAACTCATTTCACCAAGTTTTTACACAAATGACCATGTTGCATTGGTGTCTGATAAGTTTTAATCTGACAAAAATTTTGCCAGGTCCCGGCAAAAATAGTGCATGATGAGCTTCACCCGGCACTACCCTATCCTGCAACTCCAGTCAAAAATAGTGCCTTTAGGCAAAAATTTTGCCAGCTTCTGGTCCCGGCAAAAATAGTGTCCGATGAGCCGCACCCAGCACTACCCTAGCCGGCGGTTCCCGGCAAAAATAGTGCCTTCTAACAAACATTTGTGTGCTTCTGGTCCCGTAAAAAATAGTGTCTGGTGAAATTCACCCGGCACTACCCTAGTCGGCGGATCCCGGCAAAAACAGTGTCTGAGGACTTTTTTTTACTACGTGGCAGAATATTATTGGATGAAATGGTATAAGATAGGCAAAATTTTTGGTCATTTTGACAAAAACTTGGTCAAATTGGTCATTTTGGTGATTTTCTGTATATTTAAAGAAAAATCTCAAAATGTCTATTTGACCAAACTTTTACTTCAAAATGTCTATTTGATTTATTAAATCGTAAAATGTTCATTCCAATACAGGTGTCAGCCCTGTTCATGATTCTCAAACATGTGCAACACGTTCACGGTTTCCGAACCGGAGCCGCCTTTAGACTTATGTGCGGACGCCTTTATATTTACGAGTAGATGCTCGTTCACGATTCCCGAACAGGCGACGCCCGTGTATTTGCAGGCTGCCGCCCTTTCATGATTCCTAAACAGAAGTCACTCGTATATATACGGACGCTGACGCATGTAAAAGACACGTGACAACCTTGTATCGGTTTTAAACATATATGAACATCTGTACAAGGATGAACATTGTAGGGTTTAAAATGTCAAATAGAGATTTTAACGTAAAAGTTTGGTTAAATAGACGTTCCGTGGATTTTCGTTATATTTAATATTTGGTACGTTTTAACTTGGGTTTTCGTGCTACACAGGGGATCAGAGACAAGCTAAAAAATTGAGAGAGATACATAAGAAGATACATTGTTTCAAGAGGACCAATGATAACGGTTGCCAAAGTCTATTTAAATGGATCTTTTTGTCTTTTTTTTTAATTGTTTTAATAAGTTAAAAAGAAAATTATTTTTAAAAACAAATAGAGCTAATTACATAAATGGTTCATGACAAAGATAAGAATGTCATTTTATTTGAACTTCGCAAACGGTTGAAAGAATTTAGTGTTAATACCTAAACTCTTACAAAGTTAACCCAATACATGTCATTTTTCAAAGTTAATACATATACATAAATCACATCACACGATCTGCCATTTGTGTGGTTAATTAAAATTTGAATAATAAAAATGCTATTTAACAACATTGAAAACTCCTCTTGTTCTAGCTCTACTTCTATTTAGTTAGGTCATGTTTTGTTGTTAAGTCAACAACTAACTAACTTATTGTGCTCATTACAACTCGTGACATTAAGTCAAATTTTCATTAACTCCTTCCAGTCTTCAATTTCAAATAACGGTAAATTCTAGGAATATTTAGTACAACTGTTACAATCCGACTATAGTTCATCCATAAAGGTGAAATTGGACGGTTTGAAAAAGAAAATCAAAAGCTCTCTTTTAAAGTCTTAATTTAATAATACCCACTAATTCTTACTTTTAGCCATTATCAAAGAAAATTATAAAGATAATTTTGATAAATTACATGTGTACTTGTAAGATTAAAACACAACCCATGTATACTCTTAACACCATGATATTAATTTCTTAAACTAGTAGGGTAAAAATTTTGACATTTTTTAAGGGTGAAAATGCATGTATGTTTCTTTATATATTTTCATAAAATGCATGTAATTTTATGATTCATTTGGTCCTCTAAGTTTGAAAGTTCCTCCTTATCATCATCACACTCAATATATCTCACCTTTAGGTACTAAGATAGTCTGAAAATGGTAAAATGTGACAACCTTACCTTTTTTCCATAAGAATAGAGAGGTTGCTCTCAATGAGACTACCGACTCATTATGCCTAATTAACCGTATATCATAACTTATAACCTTATTTTCACAAAAATAAATAAAATAACCTTAAATTGGTGCAATTTTACTTTTACCCTCGAGTGCTAATGCATATATACATTATATACGCGCACCCCAAACGGGGCGTTTAAAAATCCCTAAAATTTCAATTAATAAATAGAGTAAGTTCGTTTTTCTTCTCGTGTTTTAATCCAAATAACTATTTTGCTCCAAACTTTTCAAATCATTATTTTTCTCTCTGACTTATGCATTCAGTCCCCGTTAGCTCCAAATCGCTAACACCATTTCTTTTTTCCAGTTAAGTGAAGGCCATTTCGAACTTTTTACCATAAATCAAGGGACTAATAATGTAAATTTGCTTACATCAGATTCAATAAACACGTCTACTCTTAGCCACCATCGCCCTCCACCTCTCCACTCCCAACTACCGCGGCAACATCACCACCATCACCGACCAAGCACCACAACTCTCACCTCCATCGCCTCCGACACCGAAAAACAAACCGTGAATGCAGACTTGCTTCTGCCGATTACGTATAGGTTTAACGATTCAGGATGAGAGCTATAACGAAGCTATGATACCAACTAATACAATCTCACTAATGTAATCGAATGAACAAAACTTTATGTTATTTGATTCATGACTTTTAGTAATACAAAAACACAACATAAGACTTTCCACCCTTAATCGCCTCTTTCACGGAACCGTCACAGGACTATCTTCCTACTGGAACCCAATTGCTCTCTTCTTCTTAATTGGGAATGCTCGTTTATGGTTCAACCCCCCACCAATAAACCTTAGCACCCGGATCCCTTTGGTTGCTAATGTTATCTTCTTCTTGTTCATGAATAATGGTTTCTTTAGTTACAAAAGACCTCATCTTCTTTAAATTCGATAATATACTTTGGCATACATGCGAATTGGGTTAAGAATTGGGGATGCTAATGCACCGATAGGCCAATCGAAGTCGAATCCACAAAGAACAGGAAACGATGGTGGACTAAACATAAGGAAACAAAAGAGAAATAGGGTTTTGATGATGTTTGAAAACCGTACAGCAAAAGCTGGACGATGATGGTAGCGAGAGACGAGAGTTGGAGAAGGTAATCAGATGGTGTGGGGTATTTAAATGTGGTTTTATATATATTATTTTATAGTAAAGTGGTGTATTTTGGACATTTTGTCTTTATTTAACAGAAAAAGTTAACCTCCATTCAAGTTAGAAACCTTTCATGTTACCCGTTATTATACTATTAGACCTTTTGTAGTTTTATTAAATTTGGTGACCCAATCCATAATCAGGCCAGGCCAAACCACATGGACCTTCCGTGCAATTAACTCCAATAACAAACTTTGAAAATCAATAACATGAAGATGATAGCAATTTAATATCTATATGGCTGATCCCCTTTAGTTGCCCTAATTACAACACTACAACTTTTACTTCATGACACAAGTTCATGTAACAATAACATTTTATTGAAACATAAATCACTTTCATTTTACATTAAACAGAACTATAATTTAGAAGCAGGTTTTTTAGAGCTTCTCACCGCTATAAATTCCTGCATCTTCTTGAACTGCTCCTTTGTCATCCCATTGTAATAATCATGAGCTCTCTCCTACAAATAAAAACCATAACCAAGCTTTTATCACAAAATATTATCTACACATAATTGTTATTAGTGTTTTCAGAAGGCCAAATTGCCTATTTTGGTAGGAAATGACAACTATCAACTATGGTTGCATTAAATGGTTCAAAGTTCAAACAAAGTATATAACATTAGAAAATACATAGTAGATAACATTCTCTTGTAATTTGCTTGTTATAAAAAGCAAATTGCATACAAATGTGACACAATTTTGGTCATATTTCTCAACAAAGACGAATCGAAAGTATTTTTTCACTAAAAACGACGACTCAAACTCCCAAAAGTTTTCATTTTGGTTATATTTCTCTTGTAACTATGAATGTAGAATTAACAGCAATGTTTAAAACTTATTATGAGACATAAACCCATAGAATTAGACTAAAATTTGTTAGTATGTTACATCTTCTATGCAATTTGACGTTTTAAAAGAATATAATTTACATACCTTCTCTAGTAAAAGAGCATGATGAAGATCTAATTTGCCACCATCATTTATAACCGCTTTGTACCTCAACACTAAATCTCTATTATTTTTCATTATCGCCTCCGCAACTTCACGAGCTTTTTTTAACAATTCACTACCTTCAACCACATGGTTCACCAATCCGAATTTCTCTGCTTTCTCTGCAGTTAGCGGGCTTGCGGTTAATGACACTTCTCGGGCTTTATTGGGCCCGATAACGCGTGAAAGCTTTTGAGAAAGACCCCATGAAGGAAATATCCCAAATCTGAAATCCATCTAAAAATGTCACGAATGAATAACACAAATGTTTTATATGAATCTTGATCAATGACTTCATATTATTGTCACTGTGCTATTTAATCCAACTTTACCTTCATTCTGCTAAAATAGTATCACATAGATGGCATTTTAAACCCTCTTTCATTTAGTTTTTTAATAATAATACAAACAGAATTCATTGACCAAATTGATATGAAATTTTTAACCGCAAAAAGGTTGGCTGATCAATTTGACTGAAATGTCGATTCAAATTACTAATTACAAGTTAGTATCAACACAGTGAAGTGAATTACTCTAATCAGCTTGATTTCAATTAACACCACTCAAATTAAATCTCTAACTTGGTAGTTTGGTTAAAAAACAGTCAAGTTTTAGTTAATTTGAGTCAACTCGTGCTTGAATTGAGAGACATATGCCTACTTTAGCTTATAAATATAACGAATTTAGGGTTTTTACAGCAAAATTTTGATAATGACTAGTAAAGATGCCAAATTATAGAAATTGAAGCAAAGAAAAAACCAACCTAGCATGAGTATCGATGAATTTGGCATCTGTAGAAGCAATTAATATATCACAAGCAAGCGAGATCTCGAATCCGGCCGTAATAGCAAAACCCGAAATCGCCCCAATGATGGGCTTACGACAACGTTCCATCTGAGCAACCGGGTCGGATTCTACATCCTTCACGTCTCCTTTGAAAACATCCTCCGCAGAAGTCAGGTCCACGCCCGAACAAAAGGATCGACCCGACCCGGACAGTATGATGACGCCCACAGACTCGTCGGCGTCAAGAGACTTGAAAGCACGCGCTAGATCCGTCATCATCGGCCTCGTCAACGAGTTCAACGACTTCGGGCGGTTGATGGTGATGTAAGCTATACCGTCGGGATCTTTCTTCACGACGATCAGATTTTCCGGCGACGATTTATCCATTTTTTTTACTTCTCTCTCTTTCTGTCTGCTGAATTTGGTGGGAAAATGGTGTTTCCGTGTACTGGTTATAGATGGTGGTTATACAAATTAAACCCTCATGTTCAGGTGTTTATCTTGTTAGGTCCTCAACAATTTTGCAATGACACAAAAATAGTCAAATAAATCGTATTAATCGTTTGGTTTGAATTGAAAATTGAATGCCATATTACGTGTATTTTTAAGATCAAAGAGTGAAGTGTATTATTAAACTAAAGCATGCAAAAGTAATCGATTTCTTATGTTGTTTATATATTATGTTCAGTTTATTCAAATTCATCATACACAAATGAGTAGACAAGAAACAATTACCTGATAATCAACAGGGTTGGCCCAAGAGGGGGCGATGTGGGATGTGTTTTTAAAATTTTGTGAAGTGAAAGAAAATTTTTGGTATTCTTTTAAAAATGCAGCTAGAAAGTTTTGATACTGCAACATCATGAAAGCTTAAATACAGATTATTAACAAAGCTATGAAGGTTGTTTAATCATTCAAAATTACTATGTTTATTGTTATAACTTTAATACTCGTTTTAAATCAAATAAGTTTATATAATTGATAATTCGTTCGGGCATATGGGCATTTTTTTCCGTTTCATCTCGGACACCTGAATCCTTAGGACCGGTCTTGATAATCAAAAACCAAAAAGTAGACCAACTTAAATTTTAGAAAGTTCAGTAGGTCATTTATGTTTATAGCGTATAGTTTAGTGAGTTAGTGATTAAGATTTTTAAAATCAATCTGATAAAAATGAGATATGAAATCACAAAAATATATATATATAGAAGTACAAAATATTGAGAGAAAAAAAAAAAGATAGGCCATTTATGTTAAACGAGGAATCAAAAAGGGCCACCATACTTTGTTCAGTCAATGTGGATGAGATAACGTCAACATGACGGAGAAAGATGATAAATTATTAATTAAATATTATTTTCCCTTGAAATGCGTTCCGTAGTGTGGTTATCTATTAGACTATCCGCAACGCTAAAGGGCTGCACTTACTACATGCATCCTAGTCAGCATGCCACTTCAGCTTTCCACTCATCCTTCCAACAAATACATTTTACCTCCCAACACATCCTTCCCACATACACCCTAAATCAAAAATCAAAAAAATCAAAAAAAAAAAAGAAACAAGCTGCCGTTGATGAAGAGGGGCCCACTAAAACCCTAAAAATAGCGCACGTAGCGACGTGCGTGCGTCTCCCCTGTTCTCTTCTCCACCGCGTCCCTCCGGCAAACTACCTCCACGTCAGCGACGTGCGGCCCTACGGACGCCGCGCTGCAGGTAGTCTTACTACCCTATTTATCCAAATCTTCTTTAATTCTATTGTCCAAAAATTGGTTGTAATTTGTTATAAATAATAATAATTGGTTAATGGGGAGAATCTTGATTTTTATGCCAACAGATCAAGAAATTCAAGGATGCATTATTAAAGTATAAGACAGATGGGTGTAATCTTGGTCCAGTTAAAGGATTAGAGGAATCTGAGCTGTTGACTTTAGCTTCAATTGGTCAAATTTCATATAATTTGCCATTAAAGTCAACTGAGGATGATTTGTTTCTCAAAGATATGAATCCAACAAGCAAGAATTTGCTTCTTGCGTAGGTTTTAGATGTTAGTTTGACATGATTCAAACCATAAAAACAATTTCTTTGCAAAAAATTACTTCTTTAATAGGTTATATAATTCCAGTCGGATCCTAATGGATTGGGTTAGTGGATAATTAAGGGCTTCCTATTTTTTAGTTGATGGATAAGTCCAAGCGTTTGTTATTGTTAAGTTTGTCATTAAAGATTGTAATTTGTGATTAATGGTTAATTGACCAATGAAATTGGTTCTTGAATCTTTTTTATTCATGAGATGAAGTTGATCCTATTCTTAACTCTGTATGGATGGATGTTGAAACACAAACATAAAATTAAGATTTTGAATGTCTAAACTTGATACATCTTTCTTAAAGAAACTTTCTTCCCGTTTGCGGTGTGCGCATATAATTTATATATGTGTGTGACCTCGAAAGGGGTAAAAGTAAAATTGCACTAATTATTACGTTATCTTACTTATTTTTGTGAAAATAACGTTAAAAGCTACGATAGACGGTTAATCAGGTATCATGATTCGGGGGTCTCATCGGATACAGCTTCTCTATTCTACGGGGTAGAGGCAAGACTGTCTACATCCACCCTACTCAGGACCTACTTTATAAGTGACATACACTGAGTAAGACAATTATATATATATATATATACACATATATAGGGGATGTGTATTATGTGAACCATGATTATCTTGTGAACCAATTAATTAAATCTGGGCCCTCCATCTTATAAGAGATTCAATCTGGGCCCTTCATTTTTGTGTATACAG
>WOUH02000003.1:8113435-8123568 GCA_009936405.2 Stevia rebaudiana | reverse complement strand
CAAAAAGGACTTAATCCATTCGATTATTATTGTAGCATGTTGGTGCATTTGGAGGATGAGAAATGAAATCGCTTTCAGTGGAGGGCGTCCATCGGTTACAAAATTGGTCGAAGACGTGAAACAACTTGGATTCCAATGGATTAGGAATAGAGCGAGGCTAAATAGCATAGAATGGGAAGATTGGCAAATTTTTAAAATTGCTATGTAACAAAAGTTTTTGTATTTTGGTCTGCCCCCGTCTAGCATCTTGCTAGCCAGGTTTGGTGTTTTCTAATAATAATTTCCGCCGTTCAAAAAAAAAAATTTTAATTCAACAACACACGAAAAGATTGAGAAGTCGAGAGTCGCCAATGATTCTGTTGAGAAGTCCTAAGTCAAAGTCGGTGTTGACTTTTGAGAATTGAAGTCGAAGTTGATGTTGAGAAGTGGAGAAGTCGAAGTCTGAGAAATGTGAATGTTGAGAAGAGGTTCCCTTTTTAATATTATATTTCCAATTTTAATTAGAAAAATATAGAATATTTTGGATATTTGAATATCAAAATGAGTTAAATTTTAAACATACTCTATTATCTGAATTTATATTTTACACACCCCTCCAACCTATAAGTAGGAAGATTTTACTGGGTATGTTTGTACACATTCCTAGTGGTTAAGATGTTTAGGGTTAAAATTTTGTAAAGAGGTAGAAAATACGTGTATATTGTATTTAAGATTATATTAGATTTGATAATATGTGTTTTTCGTTTCTAAAAAATTAAACTAATAATTTATTAATTTGTTTATTAAAATTAATGATTATTATTAACATTATGAAACAAAGTACGAAAACAAAAGAGTAATGAATACACATGGGTATGGTTGTACCAATGACGTGGAGGTGAATTGGACCATTACTCAAATTCTTACAAACTAAGAATTTGTTTATTTAATTAGGAGATTGGTTGCAAAAGGTGCATGATATGCTGACTATATCGGTTGAATGCCAGCTATCACTAATCTTTTATTCAACATTTAATAAGTGATAGATAAATAAATCTACAATTTATTTAAATTTGCTCGGTTCGAAAACATTTACTGATAAATTTATCTCGTTCGTTGAATAATTTGCAACAACTATTTCAGATGGAACACAAATTGATAAATTCAGAAAATAATTGCAAGGAAAAACGATTCACAAATATTAACCACATGAACATTGTTGGATGAGAAAAGAGCCCGTTGTAACCTTCAAAACCAGAAACAAAATTAACATTTTTACTTTGACTTGTTCAAATCCATCTCATAATTTTGTAAAGGAAAAGTGACGTATGATTCATCATGTTCCGGTCACAATTACGGTTCTTTAAGAAAGTTAATAATTTATATGTATTTGTGTTGATCACATTTATGTTTTATTTGGATGGTGTTAATGGTAGAGGTCTTGTTACGTTAAGGCCACCGCCCATTGATGAAGTAACTTCAAAAATCATATCAGGAAAAGTTATTGTAGTTGATGTTAATGGATCAGAAAAATTTACGTGCATCCAAGATGCTATTGATTCAATTCCTGACGGAAATCAAGATTGGGTGATCGTTCATGTTATGAAAGGAATTTACAGGTGATTATCTACATTTTTAATCTTATAATAAAACAATTACATTTTACAAATATTATTTAGACCCTAATATCAATATTTTAGGGTTCATAACGTGAAAATGTGGGAAAGTTGAAACGACTCCTAACCCTGAGCGTTATAATTAGACTATGTGTAATGGGTGAGTGATGGTAGGGGTGTGAGTGATGGTAGGGGTGTGAGTGATGATGCGTCAGTGCCACGTCGAAAAAAGAGTGTTATAACCTGATTGATGGTTTAGGATGTAATGGGTGAGTGAGGTGAGAGTGATAGGTAAAAAATAGAAGGATAATGTGGTATATTTTGATTGGTTGATGAATAAAAAAAAAAAAAACTCTCAACACCCACCACGCCCCGTTGTTGCCTCCACGCGAAACCATCTCATGCCCCCCTTCACGCTCACCTGTTTTGGTGTTTAGTGTAGTAGAATTTACACAAAATGGAAATTGAATTCGTAAGCCCCTGGATTGATTTGAGAGTTGTCAAAGACTTTCAAATCAAACGATTTTGGTGGTTCACTCCAAAATATTGATCGGATAAAACTCAAATACCAATTTGTAGAACAAGTGTGATTTTGAAGAGAATTCGTATGAACCAGATAATTGTCGAGGATATGATCATTGATCATATAAAATTCGCAGGGAAAACTGCCCTTACAAGTTCAATTTTATCACAAATGGTCCTTGGACTTTGTAAAATTATAAGTTGCAGAAATTAAAAATTAAGATCTCTAATTCATTTTAACATAACAACTTATGTTATAAGCACGACCCCAACCAAGGGCTCTGCCCCTTGGACCCCGTCAGGAGCTGTCGCCCCCGGACCCCGCACTAGTCATAATAGAGTCAAACAAGCGTGCACCCTGCACCCAACTTATTTAATAACTATCGTATATTATTCGACAACCTAAGTTAACTCCAATTACACCAAAATATCCAACATTTAGACCGTTCACGCCCCCATCCCCACCTCCCTCACGCCCCACTATGTGTGGTCTTATAAACAATAAACACAATTCAACCAATTCTCATGTTTTGTTAATTTGTTCCAGATTTAGGATGCGTTTGTGTAAGCTCATCATTTTAAAATGTAGGTTTTAAATTTATTAAAGATCTGTTTATTTAGATAAAACTATAAATATTGAACCATTAATCATTTTATTTTAGATGCTTTTAACTTAGAATAAAAAGTATAGCGTTCTGAGTTTATTGTTTTTTTTGGTATACCTTTAACTAGAAAGATTCTGAAAAAAAAAGATAACAAAGATGCCTTATGTAGTTGATTAATTAGAAAGAAAATTCGAAATCACTTTTCTAAAACTTCTCTCCTTATTGCGGTACACCAGGTGAGTGGGGCTTGAGTGACCTCAATCACGCCCCAAACACCGTCCCACGCTCCCGTGAGTGGGGCGTGAGTAGGGTTGGCGTGGGTGCAGTCAAGGCGTGGGGTGTGTGTTTGATTTTTTTCTTTTCTTTTTCAACCAATTACAATAACTCACATTACGCTTCTACCAATCACAAAACAACACATCAACACCCTACTTTTTACCCACTCAAGCCCCCACTCATACCGGCATTTCCACCCTTCCACTCACCCAGTTAACTCACTCTCTCTCCTACGTGGCATACCCACTCAAGCCCCCACTCACCCGGGCGCACCGGATAGTCTAAAGTAGCTTAATGAGAAGGCACTTATAAGATCATTATATCTCAATTACTTATTAAAAAAAGACTTAAAATAATGTCATTTTTATGCAATTCACCTTAAAAACATACATAGTTTTATCTGTTTTTGTTAAATGAATTTGTGAGTAGGGAAAAGGTAAGAATTCCAAGAGAAAAGGGTCACATTTACTTGAGGGGAAGTGGGAGGACTAAAACTGCCATTGTTTGGTCACAAAGTTCTGAAAACAACTACCAATCTTCCACTTTTAAAGTTGAAGCTGATGATTTTATTGCATTTGGTATAAGCTTCAAGGTACAAATTCTCTTGCAAAAGTTACAACACAAACATATAAGCTAATTAATGCATTCATATGTATGTTTAATGTTCGACAGAATGAGGCACCTATAGGGATTGCTAATACGTCACATAACCAGTCAGTAGCAGCGTATGTTGATGCTGACAAAGTTGCATTTTACAGTTGCGGATTTTATAGCTCTCATAACACTCTTTTTGATCATCAAGGAAGACATTATTATGATCGATGTTACATTCAAGGTGCTATCGATGTCATTTTTGGTCATGCACGATCCGTCTTTCATGTAATTAGTCTATCCACTACTACTATATATGTTATTAACAAGTAAACTGCAGTTTTTGTATATGAGGTTTTTTAAAGTTTAACGGTTGGTGACAGTTTCTTTCTATGGACGAAAGTTAGTAGGACTACTGTAGGAGGGACGGTTTATGTTAATATTTGAAACTTTAGGGACAATTTTTGTTGTTAAAGGTGAATCGAAATTGTAAACACTAACAAACCTCATAGGCGAAAATTAATGTTTACTCTATTAATATATGTGGATCGGCATGACAACTTATTAATTTGTGTTTTGGGAAGGAATGTGAGATTTTTGTGACATCGGATAAACGTATAGAGATTCAAGGGTCGGTGACGGGCCATATCCGAGAAAGTATAAATGAAAATACAGGATTTGTTTTTCTCAAGGGGCGAATTTTCGGCATTGGACATGTTTTTTTAGGTCGGCCTAGAGGTGACCATTCTCGAGTAGTTTTTGCAAAAAATTATATGTCTAAGAGCGTTAGACCCGAAGGTTGGAGCGACTGGAACCATCGTGGCAGTCTAGAGTAAGTTTCTTTTTTTCTTTTTTCTTTTATTTCAATTAGGTTTATGCATCATGTTGAAGAAATGTTATTATTTTATAGAAATGTATACCATGCTGAATACAACTGTCACGGACCGGGATCTAGTACTGAGGGGCGGGCTCGATGGCTGAAGAAGTTAAGTGGTCAAGAAGCTGCACCGTTTTTGTCTACAGATTTCATCGATGGAAAACAGTGGTTGCTAGTAGGACAATCTTAACTTGACATGATTGGATAATACTTCCACAATCATTTAATGGTTTGTCAAGTATAGTTGCTAACCAAAACATTCGAGCTAGCTAATTTAGCCGAGTCACGCTCATGACTAAAGTAGTCGAGTCTGTAATTCGAGCATGTTCCTTCCAAAGCAATTATTGTAACTTCAAGAAATAGAATGAAACTAAACTATGAAATGTGTTTAATTTAACAATGGATTTTTCTTACAAAAGCTTCTTAGTTGTAATAGACTTTACAAAACTTGGTTGATCAAACCGGACATGATACGACAATTACAATTAAGTACCCTTTATTTCTCTCCTTCCTCTTACCTTCACCTATAAACAATGTTTTATTAATGTGATCAGATACCAAACCGATCGTCTTACTTGTTCACCGGACGAACTAGATAAAAAAGCCGGATGATGTTATATATTCTATAAGTATTTATATAATAAAAAACAGAATCCAGTTCACTCAGAAACCGCTTAAATAACATAACCAGATCGTTTTGTGACCGTTTTGGTCCAACTTGTTAGACCGACTAGTTTGGTTTGGTTTTTACGATATTTACCAAATAAAAAGTTAATAAATGAACTTCCTTATGGGGAGATGGCCTAATTGTGGTTACCAACTTGATCAAATTTTATGAACCCTTATGGTAAGACTTGAAGACTTGAAGTAATTGTGAAAACTGTTGGGCCTGACCTAGGCTTGGGCCCAATATCAAAACGGGTTTAAAAGAATAATAGGTTCAGATAAAAAGGTGCAAAAATTCTAGGTTAACAAATTGCAGATACACATCACATTACAGAATACAAATCGAGGTGTAATGGAGGGAGGAGACGAAGGTATTGAGAGAGTAGAAGACTCGAAGGATTTACAGCAACAAAGCAAAGCACTCGACAAACTCACTGATCATGTCGAAGATCGCCAGCTCGATTCAACTCGTGTTCAAGAGGTTCGTGTGTTTGCTAATTATGGAATTTAATTACCAATACATCGATTTAATTGGTTGGTTGTTTTGTTAGGCTATGGCTTCGATTGCTGCATCAAAAGAAGCTGATTTGAATGCTATGAGATTAAGGTTTGTAAAACCATAACTGTTAAGTCTGTTATTTGCGCCCTATTTGTATACTAAAGTTTAATTAGTAATGATTTTGTCCGTGCTCTATGACTATCTTCATACTGTTAATCTGTTATCAATCCATGTCCTGTGTTGCGTATGTTTTCATCTTTTTTTCTTCATTGTTCCATGTTTGTATATGTTAATCGTACAATTGTCACACAATTACACCTTTTTGTTGGAAAACAAAATTCAATGCAAATGAGTTTTGTTTAAGTGATTGTGAATGAGAAATTGAAAATAATTGGTTTTGGGCAAAGGGATATGATTTCTCTATTCAATGATAATTGCAAAAGTTACATACAAACGAAGAATTTGTTAAACATTGCAATTATATTTCCAACATATCACTATATTTTGTTGTTGCATTATGTTTTAACTTCAATTAATGGTACTTTATGATTGGTTTAAGGGAGAAAGAGTTGGCTGCTGTCAAAATCAATGCTGCTGAAGTTGACATAATTGCAAACGAACTAGAGGTCAGTTTCTTTTAACAACAGATGTCTAGTATAAATGTATAATGGTTAACTTTTAAACTTGTTTTTTTAACAATTTATCCAAATATGTGGTTACTTACAGAGTTATCTCAATTTCTAACAATAAATGGTTTGTTTGCTTAAAAAAGTAAAGTAAAAGTAACATTTACTTGTTTTGTGTTGGTAGTTGGATAAGAAGGTGGCTGAAAGAACATTACGGGAACACAAAGGTGATGCAGTTGCTGCAATTAGGCATTTGCTTAATGTGGGAAATCTTTAAATTTGTGATTGAATCCTACAATGTACCCGTTAGTTTTTTTATTGTTGTGCTTCAACTCTATGCAACTTGAATCTGATTTACTCATAAAAATGGTGTGAACTTGAATTATATAGTTTTATCATTTTTTGGTAACATTCAGCATACTGATTTTAATCTGTTATTTTCATACATATCCAATATCATATATATATATATATATATATCCCTAGAAGCTTTGAAAATATCATGTATATAAATACTAAACCAATTCTAAAGAACCGACACCTTAGAGCATTCACGGTTGATATTGCATTTTCTGTGAGGGGTTACCCTAAAATTTGATGTTTGAGGTAAGTGGTTGTGAGTAGAGGAAAAATATGAAGATTTGAATTTTGGTGGATAAGAGAGAGAAGATTATAATGTTGTTTTAATAGTTTTGTACCCCTTTAAAGTGGTTATGAGTGAATGAGAGAAAAGATAATGATAAAGGTATTAAAAAATATTATTTAATTGAAAAAAGTATAAATAGAGATGACAAAGTTACTAATGCTCTAATTATTGATAAAATAATTGGGCTAATTGTTTACTACCACTTTTAAAATGTGAATGTATGCAACATAAGAGAGGTTTTTGCATAACTGCAATCTTTTTCACTCTTTTTAACTGTTGACTTCTAGTTGTGGCTTGCAAACTTCTGCAACTCATCTAGCACAAACATATTTAAATAAGAGAAAGGCGAGAAGATGATGTTGATCCACATCTTCTGGATTACCCGACCGTTGGTTCATTGGCTTTTACAACATGCAAGTGTCCAAATTATCATTGTTTTCCCAAAAAAGGGGTGTAGCATTGCAATGCTTTTGCTATTATAGCCGTGCTTGAGCTCAAGCCTCTAAATACAGTACAAACAAATATACAATATAAAAGAATAAAAGACCATTACAAAAAGAAAATCGACACAAAATACAAAAATCCAGAAAAAAATAAATAAAAATCTAATTCAAAAAGTTTCTATGTTTTCAGGCAAAGTTGTGTTTTTATTTCATCTTGTCTCATATTTACAACATTCCTCGTTAGTTATTAACCTAATAGGCTTCAAGATGTCTTGTTAAGAATCTTGTCGGTGGGCAAGACAATGGAAATAAAGTTTAGCGCCTATTTTCTTCTGTAATACTTTTGAATCGTTTGCGTCATTAATAACCTTGATAAGCAAAACCCGTAGGAAAAACGTCAATGAATGGAAAGTAGTATACGTTATATAATGCCCGTCATCTAAATATGCAACCTTTATGTGGCAGATGTCGTTCTTCTATGAAATTTGGTAAAAACAGTCATTGGTATCGCTTGATCCATTAATGAGCAATTCCTTTAGGTGACCAATGTTGTTTGCCACCATGAAAGTCTTTGGAGTTTCTAATGATTTCCATTGATCACAAAATGTGTACGATTATACCGAATTGAACGCCTAACTTCCTACAATATAGCTACTCTTGTTTTGACTAAAACAAAAACATAATACAATGTAAGTAATATACTATTGGTTAGTACTATGATCTTCAAGTAAACTTTTGATACTTTGGTTCATAAACAAATACCACAAGATTAACAATTGTGTATCTGCAACTAAACTTCTATTGAAATTGTTGAGAAAAATTGTGCTCATTTGGTTACATAGAAATTAGAAAACACTAAAAATAGATATATCTTCATATAGTTTTTTCATACCGACCATATGAATGCCGACCATCATTCTTATATTATATCTTCACTCTCCTTCCTTTTTTGTGTGGGGTCCCAATGTCCCATTCCAATATTCCATCATGTTCCACCTCCTTTAAAGATATTTTCTTTTCTGTGCACATCACTACACAAAAATTTATGTTAAATGGAAGAATCATCTATCCTACAAGTTGCAACATATAGAAAGAAACTTTCAAGATTGTTTGATAGTCTTAGTGATTTCATTAAGAGATTTCATCTAAATCAGTCAAACGACTCGCTAAAATGACGCATCTAAATCAGCCATCCATCAGCAAGCCTCTTAAGTCTTACCCATTCAGCTTTGTCAAACAACCTTACTTCAATGAGAGGTGTATTACTTTTACACTTTACAAGAAATGAAAACAGTAACTAGGATATACTCATACATATGTGAAAAAGAACTTGTTGTGCCGTACAAGATAGGATATTTTTAGTGTTTGCAGCTCAAGTTGACACCTCTATCGGATTGTCTCAATTTAGGAATTCAATTTGCAAAGCTTATGCAATTCCCTTTTACTTATAAGATCATGTTTCCTAAAAAATGGTCATGGTTACGTCACTCGGCATTTTAACGAGGCAAGCGTGACACATTATCATTATATTAATTTAGGAACGTTTTGTAAAGTGGCATTTTTATTTGTACAGCTACTGATAGGTGATGTACAATACATAAATGCGTAGATGTTGTGTCTGCTTGTGTACTTTTACAGCTTTGCCTCCTCTAGTAGATACACTGATTCCTTCCTTTTGTTTAATTTAATGAAAATAACTTACTGCATGTTCTCTATGATCTTCTAATCTTGTAAAATTGGTAATTAGCTTCTACAAAATGATGTGCAAGTGCAAGATTCGGTGATATTTTAAAGTACAAAATTGTTGTCTAACAACCTAGGGGTGGTGGGGGCATTTGGCGGGTAGGTGTGACAGGTATGAGTCACATGTACTACTACCCGCATGTGATCTCCCATTTTTTACTATTGCATGCGAACGTTGGTAGCTTTTTTGTTGGAAAATAAAGAAGTAATAAAACAAAACAAAACAAATGCTCGGCCAAATAACTGATAATAAACAGAACACTGTTGTCGAAGTCCGTTGATCCTTTGATTGTGCTATCAAAGAGTAAAATGAAAAAACTGTTGATACAAGAGCAACTGCCTAAGAATGATGGAAAAACTAATGGAACAACTGATGGTAAAGCTCAACAACTGAATAATCAAGAACCGGTGAATTTTGATTAGATCATTTGTTGTAATAGATCGGTTGTTTTTCAATAGTTAGCGATAGGTCATTTGTTGTATTAGCAGTAGCTTTTTCTTAAGGTAGTTTGCTGTCATTATCAGTGTGATGTCACTCTCCTATCACCAACATTCACACTGCTATAAATAGATAGCAATCGTCGTTGTAATTTGTGTGAATGTTGGTGAGATTACACATACATAAAAACCCGCAGATTCATTGCCAGAGCAATAATCAAAAGGGAGCCGTGGATTGACTCTGTTGCCCTTAACTCTTATTATTCAGTTAATTATATGTTAATCCAAGTAATCTGATCAATAATCAAAAGGGAGCCTCTGTTGCACTTGACTCTTATTATTCAGTTAATTATATGTTAATCCAAGTAATCTGATCAATAATCAAAAGGGAGCCGTGGATTACTACAATCTTTACCGTCAAAGCAAAAAAACAAAAGGGAGCCGTGGATTACTACAATCTTCACTATATCTCAACGATTAGTTAGGAACCGCACCCAAATGTCCATTTCATATAAATAGCCAACGATTAATGTCACACCCCAACCGACGGCGGAATCGTCGGAGCGTGATACGATTGTTCATCACACGTGCCACTAAGTGTTACAA
>WOUH02000003.1:8096673-8113335 GCA_009936405.2 Stevia rebaudiana | reverse complement strand
TATATATAAATATACACGCACACAGGCACACATATTCGTCAAGCCCTTTTTCTATGTTGATTAGGAATTGAACCATGGACCTTTAAACAAAAACTGGGTGATGCAATTTTTATACCAGCTGGTTGTCCTTATCAAGTTAGAAACTTGAAGGTCAGAATATATATATATATATATAATATAAACACATATTATGTATATAAATTTTTAAAACATTGTTTGTTTGCTAATAAAATTTTCTTGTTACAGTCAAGCACGAAGGTTGAACTCAACTTTATTTCACCCGAAAGTCTTAACGAATGTATCCGCTTACAAAATGAAATCCGTATGCTTCCCAAAAATCACAGAGCCAAACAACAAAAACTAAACGTAAAGCATCTCAACATAATTTTCTTATTATCAAATCAAGAAACTGGTGGTTGGTTGAATGTTTTTATTTTACATAACTTTTTGCTTTTTATGATTAACAGATTGGGAAAATGATGATTCATGCATTAGAGCAAGCTGTAACAGAATTATCAAGGTTTAAAGATTCAAATGGGCACACTAATGATCTTCAAGATCAATACGCCAAACAGCTTGATATCTTAATTGGTATGTAAACCGCAACATTCGACTTTCTTGTAACAACCTAACGTGGTTGATTTTTTACTACATTTTATTATCTGCCTATAATAAAGCATTCCAAAAAATGTCATGAGGCATTTTCTCTCAATTTTTCAAGAGTTTTTCGATTATTTAAATTAATTAGATTAATATTTTGAATTCATTTATACTTTTTATATTATCTTAAATTATAAAAATAGATTTAAGTTTGTTATTATCTAATTAAGTATTTATCTTATATATTTAAAAAAGTAAACTACAGTTTTTATCCATTAGGTTTGCAATACTTAACAGTTTCAGTCCACGTTTAACAGAAACGGTCTCTAACGTTTCAAGTCTTAACATTTTTGGTCCTTAACGTTTCAAGTCTTAACAGTTTTTGTCTTAAATTTTAAAATTTTCGTTTCATTAAATTTTATAATTATCAACTAAATTTAAGAAATTTATATTTAAAAAGTTTCTAATGAATAGTTTTAAAATCTCAAAGCATAATTTATTGTCATAAAAGTGTCAAACATTTATTTTTTTGAGTGCTCACAACATAGTAACTTAAGATATATATGTAATGATTCAATTATAAAGTTTTAAGTGTTTATTATGTAACCCCGTGTAATACATGGGTTTTAAGCTAGTATTATTATATTATATTAAACTTTAATGCAGCACGCGATGGTACGGATATTAACAATCACACCAACGGTTGGGTATGTGATTCTGAAAGTGATGACGATTCTCAAATAGAAGATTCCGATACATCAGAAGAATCTTTAGGAACATGGCAGGGGAATCTTGTAGGACATGTTGCAAAAGAGTTGTTAGATTCTGTTGAAAACCGGTATCCTGAAACATTTCAAACGGTAGAAATTCGTTCAAAACCGTATTGGTTATCAATTTTGAAAGAATTACATGTGTTCATCAAAGGTTTTCTAGAAGCATCTGTGGATGAATTATCAGAAGACCAGATCATCAACCTTGAGGCGGATTTAAATGATTTTGAAAAGTTTGGGTTCAATCTGTTGTGGGCCCGTAAGAGGCTAAACATGGTGAAGAATCTTAAATTTGGAAACGACCAGTTGAGACTCGAGTTGGTGGTTCTAGAAGAATCTTTGAAATCGTCGCGTATAGAGTTGGTGGAAGCAAATGCGAGGTTGGAGAAAGCGCAGTTAGATTATGAAACTGCTACAGATGCCCGAAACAAGAAGGTTGATGAGGTGGCATTAAAGTTTGGAGATGATTATAATGACGTGTTAAATGGAAATCTTGGTTTGGGTTTGCTACCTGGTTATTAGCAGGTTTTTTTAACATGCAACAATGAATGTTAAAAATGTGATAATTATAATGCACTAAAATTCTTTTTGTATGATTATGCATTGATAGAGGTAAGTGAATACCTTTGACTTTCCTATGCTTAAAGTGTTGTAGAAAGATTTTGTATCAATATGCTTAAAGTGTTGTAGAAAGATTTTGTATCAATATGCTTAAAGTGTTGTAGAAAGAATGCATCAAATCTATTAAGGATGATGTATTACATATTTCATAGCAATTATATGAGGACAACTTTGGCAGCCATGGGTGATGATGTGGTGGATGTATAAATTTACCCAATTTTATATTTTTTACTTGATATATTTTCTATGATAGTTTATGAGTTTCTCTTGGTCATTGGTGTATAATGCAATATTTTCAAATATTAAAGAGAACATATCTCCCTTGTGGTCCAACCCAAACCAACACCATCTTTACAACCGACCATAGTTCAAAGCGACACCATATTTACAATCAAATCATAGGGCTTACTTCTTACTTACAAGTGCATGTAACTTTTTATATTGTATAAGGAATTTATTGCATTATTTAAACTATATAGTGTCCAATTAACGGAGGTCAAGGAAAATATTATAACTAGTATGATACGAATACCATTATTATAAATCTTATTCAACAACCTTGTATTAGTTGATTTAATTACACATGAAATAGCACTTATTCTCACGCTTAAGTTTAATCACTAGAAACATTTAATCGCAAGTTGAGACTAATGTATTATTTAGGGAAGGAGGTGGTATCAACAAGTATAATTAAGCTTGAATTAAATATATTTGGTAATAATTTTGAAATTTTGGTTTTAAAATTTAATCTGTTAAAAAGATTGCTAAATATTAACGGCTATTCATCATTTATTTAATTATTTTAATGTAATACACGAGTTTATTTCGGTTTGGTTATTATATTAACATCGTAATGCTACTAAATTCGATATTTGGGTTTCAAATTTCAAAACCATTTTCCCAAATCACACGGATAGCACCTGCCGAACAATCAACGGCCAACTTCAAACAAACTCGATCCAACGGCGAAAACAAACGCGTCAGGTTAAAGCTAACACTCAAGTCTAATTTTCGGTTGAATATTTATATACTGCGTGTACATTCATTTTAGGGTATCAATCAAAACACAAAACCTCTCGCTATATAACGCAACCTTACTTGCACCGCCTTCATCTTCTGTTCTACACATCTTCAATATGGTACGTCGATCATTCTATCAGATCTGCATTTATTCGATTGTTCTACACGATCTGTTATTTGTTCCTACGTTAATTTTTTATAAAAATATCGGATTTTGTTGTAGTTTCAGTGGATTTGTGGGATGATTGGAAATCGTGGTGATTGTCTATTAATTTTGTTGTTTTTGTGTTTTAGGCCTTACCGAATCAGCAGACTGTTGATTACCCGAGTTTCAAGCTTGTAATCGTCGGCGACGGTGGAACTGGTAAATTTTTTTTTATAAATTTATTAACTTTAGTATTGCTACTTGTTAATTGTTGGTGTGAAATTTGATATGACATAGGGATTGTAATTATCTTATTGATTGATGTAAAAGGCTAAAAGCAATTGTGTTACAATTTGTATGTTATGCTGTGGGTTAGGGTTTATACGGCATTTTGTTTTGTTCTTTTTTGGTGATGAAAGATTTTCATATACGTAATATTTGTTGAGAATATTGATTGAATCTTTAACATGTGTTAAGGTAGCTTATTAATGAATGTGAAAATACCCTGCGTTTGTTTGTCACGATTCCTATGAATGATTTTCATTTGTATGTTTACACTTTTTCAAGGTTCTATCTGTTTGAACTATGTGTGTTGGTATTGTTTTGAAAATTTGTGTTTTTGAAATTAGGAACCAATTATGATGGCTGTTTGTTACTCTAAAAATGGTCATGAGCTCAATTAGAATGTATAGTCGATTTACTATGTAGTAATTCATGTGTTTATGTATGTTGATTTGTGTATGAATATACACCAGGTCTGATGTGTTTATGGATTTGACTCTTTTTGGGTTTCTTCAAAGTTTTTAACTTTTTATCATGACCCGTAACTTTTATGTTTATTTGTGACTTGTAGGAAAAACAACTTTTGTGAAGAGACATTTGACAGGAGAATTTGAGAAGAAATACGAACGTAAGTAATCATATTCTTTGTGTCAAACTTACTGTTTTGTTAACCGATGATTGAATCATGTTTTATTTTGTCGTCTTTAGCAACCATTGGTGTTGAAGTTCACCCTTTGGATTTCTTCACTAATTGTGGAAAGATTCGGTTCTACTGTTGGGACACAGCTGGTCAGGAGAAATTTGGTGGTCTTCGTGATGGATATTAGTAAGTTTTCTTTCTAATCATGCTTTTACTAGTTAATTTCTGTCGATTAAGCTACTAAAGTTATGTTAACATTGTTTTATAAAATCTTTAATATTGTTTTATAAAATCTTACATCTGATTATCATATACATTTTGAATCTTCTGCAGCATTCATGGTCAATGTGCCATCATCATGTTTGATGTAACTGCAAGGTTGACTTACAAGAATGTTCCCACATGGCATCGTGATCTTTGCCGGTATGTTTACTTTTTTTTTTGTAAAAGAAGTTTCAGTTTTTGTATCAACTTTCTTTATCTTGGTTTGACATGCTTTCAATTGATTTTGATGTATATATAATTTAGGGTCTGTGAAAACATCCCGATTGTACTGTGCGGAAACAAGGTTGATGTAAAGAACCGTCAAGTGAAAGCAAAACAGGTTACTTTTCACAGAAAGAAGAACTTGCAGTATTACGAGATTTCTGCAAAGAGTAATTACAACTTTGAGAAACCTTTCCTCTATCTTGCAAGGAAACTTGCTGGGTAAGTAATCTTTTTCTTAATATATTGTTTGAAATGGTGGAAGAAGACTTTATTCTAAAAAATATTAACATGTTTTGATGTTTTTTTAGGGATCCTAACTTGCATTTTGTTGAGTCTCCTGCGTTAGCTCCTCCAGAAGTGCAAATCGACCTCGTTGCTCAACAACAGTAAGCTCATTTTTTCCTTTTTAATTTTTACAATTTTAAATGTGTTTTCAATTAAAATTCGTGTCATAAGGGTTTGAGTAAACATTGTTTTTGAAACTTTTTTGCAGGCATGAAGCAGAGCTTGCTGCAGCTGTTAACCAGCCTCTTCCAGATGATGATGATGATGCTTTTGAATAGAGTCAACAGTTGGAAATGGGGTTTTGTGCTTCTGGATTTTTATGATGTTTGAATGATTTGAAAAGCTTTTGGTAGGAAACAATGATACGGTTAGATTTGTTTGTGGACGATTGAAATGATTGTATTTTGGGTGTTGAGTTTTAACAACTCCCATCATCTTTATCTTTGTTATGTACCCTTTATTATAGGTTGGTGCCAATTTGTTATCTCCTTTGTTTGCATAGGACGCGATCCGTTTTTGACTACTATGTCGCATTCATAGTTGATAGTAATATCCACTTCACCAGAACAGATGGTCGAACCACTTCTCTTGTTTCCTTATTTCGAAACAACCTGAAACTCCATTTACTTCTTTTGATCATGTGGTTTGTTACTTCAAATTGTAGTTGATTTTATTGTTACACCAAGTATAACCAGCGTTTCAAGTTTCACAGTCAACAATACGCTATGATTAGAAAGGACGGTGTGGTCATGGCATTACCTAAGAATCCTAGGTGTGTCATTGTGGTAACACAAATGAACACTGTCTCACCCATCAAGTGACTGACAATTATGCAAAATCATGTGGGGAATGCCGATAAACAAGGGAGATGATGCGTGCATTCACTTTTTTTGTGTGTACATTGAGACACCATTTCCTATATACGTTAATTTACCGCGCACTTGACTCCTATTATGACTTGATTCACTGTACTACTGCCATGCCTCTTCTGAATTATGATAGATCACACTAGTGGATTAGTTCTCATCTCTCGGATCCATTGGTGTCACCTTGGGCAGCAATTACTTTCGTCTACAACCTGTTGGGTTAAACCTTGGGAGTTGAACGCATCGACTGATGCGACACCCGAGGAAAAGAGACAGAGCGTATCTGAGTTGCATGACTATTCTTACTAGATTCTAGACAAGAATGATGAGGCTTATCTGACACAGCTCAAAACTAAAGAGAATGCCATTTCAGTTGCTCCGTTATGTATAACTCTTAGTTTGGTAACTCATGGTTACTAGCTAACTAACTAATACAAATCCAATCCAATGTGCATTGTAGCATAGTATGAGAACTACGGTGATCATGCAAGGTAAATTATCATTGCGGGTGCCCACGTAATTGCAATTTGCATTGGATGCGAATCCAAACAAAATTTTGTCCGCTTTGGACGGGGTGTGACACCCGGTATAACCGTCCTTATGTAAAGCCGCCCATTGTTCACCCATCAAAGCAACAATGTGTTCATCTTTTTTCTTCCCCGACTCCACCGTTGCCCTCATCAGCCCCCCTTCATTGCAACACGATGTAACGGAATCGGCCAAAACTACATATGCTTGGTGGCTTAGTTGATTTATTTTCTTTTTTGATTTGATATATTTTCTGACTCGTTATTTTTTGGAATTTGTAGTGTGTATTTTTATGTAGAGTAGAAAGAGTATAAAGTGGATTTTTTTGTTGGTGTAAAACATATAATACAAAAGTTGTTTAAATAGGACAAATAAAGTATTTTTTTTGTTTAAAACAAGCTTCGGCTAGTTTTTTAACTAATTAATTCAAAAGCTATTCTTACCAGCCGGAAACAAGATAATAAGTTGCTAGTATTACTACCTATGACCTATGCCCGTGGAGACGATAAAAATGTACTTGCCTACCCAAAGAGTGTACACCCTGACTACCTTATAATTTGATGATGATGATCGAATCGACATTTGGCCAATGAACTCCATATTAATAGGTTTAGGAGGAAGCAACCCATGGTTTTTCAATGTAAATGTAATGAGTTGTAGTCTCATTGGTAACATGTCTTTGTGAGACAGATGTTTTATCAAAGTGAACCTTAACAGTAATTGTTTCTGGTTATAAAGATTGATATTTGGGTAACAAAATTCAAAACCATTTTCTAGCTAGCACTTGCCGGACAATCAACGGCCCACTTCAAATAAAACTGATCCAACGGCGTAGATAAACGCGTTAGGTTAAAGCTAACACCCAAGTCATATTCCGTGATTATTTATTTGTTCCTGTACTTTCAAATTAGGGTCTCTCACTCAAAGCACCTCTCGACCTCACTATATAACACAACTTTCTATACTCCGCCTTCATCCTCTCGTCTACAAGTCTTCGATATGGTACGTTTTTCTTTCATTCTACCAGATCTGAAATTGTTCGATTATTTACGCGATCTGTTATACATTCTTATCTGTTTTGTTGATTAAAATATTGGATTTTTTTTGCTGTTTTAGTGATTCGATGATTGGAAAACGTTATGATTGTGTTTAATTTACTGTTTTTTGTTTTGTTTTAGGCGTTGCCGAATCAACAAACGGTCGATTACCCGAGTTTTAAGCTTGTAATCGTCGGAGACGGTGGAACTGGTAAAAGTTTTTTTTTCCTTTTTTTATCTTATTTTTGTTTAACTGTTGGTGTGAAAATTGATATGACATAGGATTGTAGTTTTTTTATTAATTTATGTTTTTGCGATTTGATATGAATAAGTTATGTTTAGGTTAGGGTTTATAAGGCGTTTGGCGTTTGTATTGTTCTCATTTGTGATGCAAGATTATCGTATACATTCTAATTTGTGAAAGTATAACAATTGTCATGATAGCTTAACAACGAATGTGGAAAAATTCTGCATCTGTCTACTTATGGTTTATTCTGTTTCCTACATGTTTTTCAAATTCCTAATCGGTGCAAACCCTGTATATTTTGGTACTTATGAATGTTTATGCTTTTCTGCAACTAGGTACCACATATGATGGTTTCAGCTGATTATAAGGTTATGAAACTACCAAATGATGGTTTTGTTGTCATGAGTTCAATTCAAATGTATTGTGGGATCACTATAGTTAAAAGATAAAAATTTGATGAAGATCTTTGCTATTGATGTGTTTATGTATGCTGATTTGTTTGTCATTATGTTATAAGGTTTTAAAGCAGGTTTAATGTGTGGTTGTGTTTTTGAATTTGCCTGCTTTTTTGTGTTTTTAATAAGTTTTTATTTTGTTGAATAGAATTTTAATCATATTTTGATTTTTGAGCTGTGTAGGAAAAACAACATTTGTGAAGAGACATTTGACCGGAGAATTTGAGAAGAAATACGAACGTGAGTACTTATAGAAGTAGTTATTACTTAATTTTGAAACTTACGTTTTTATGCGTTGATGATTGATTTAAGTTTTATTTTTTGTCGTTAAGCAACCATTGGTGTTGAAGTTCACCCCTTGGATTTCTTCACTAATTGTGGAAAGATTCGGTTCTACTGTTGGGACACTGCTGGTCAGGAGAAATTTGGTGGTCTTCGCGATGGATATTAGTAAGTATTCTTTCTAATCATGCTTTTTGTTAGTTGATATCTGTTGATTAAATATAATGATTGTATTGCATAAGATTCAACTATCATATTAAAGGATTGTATCTAAAATATCATATTAAAGGATTGTATCTAAAATATAAAGGTAAACAATATCAAATATATGCTTATGGCACCTATATATATTACTTCTATGGATATTATTTGTGTCAGCAGGTTCTATCGTTTTGGTATCACGTAAGTTTTTAAAACTTTGTTTAAATCATACATTTTGAATCTTCTGCAGCATTCATGGCCAATGTGCCATCATCATGTTTGATGTAACTGCAAGGTTGACTTACAAGAATGTTCCCACTTGGCATCGTGATCTCTGCCGGTACTTTTACTTTATCTTTTTTATTAAAAATATCATTTTTTTTGTATCAACACTCTCTATCTTTGCTTGACATCCTTTGAATTGATTTTGGTGTTTATATAATATAGGGTTTGTGAAAACATCCCAATCGTACTGTGTGGAAACAAGGTTGATGTGAAGAACCGTCAAGTGAAAGCAAAACAGGTTACCTTTCACAGAAAGAAGAACTTGCAGTATTACGAGATTTCCGCAAAGAGTAATTACAACTTTGAGAAACCTTTTCTCTATCTTGCAAGGAAACTTGCTGGGTAAGTAAAGCTTTTTCTTAATTTTTGTGTATCAGTGAACTTTTTCAATAATAAATTGTTTAAAATGGTGGAAGAAGACTTTAGTCTAAAAAATGTCACATTTTTTTATGTTCTTTCTAGGGATCCCAACTTGCATTTTGTTGAGTCTCCTGCGTTAGCTCCTCCAGAAGTGCAAATTGATCTTGTTGCTCAACAACAGTAAGCTCATTTATTGCTTTTAATTTCAAAATCCATTTGTGTGCTGACTTGTAAAATGATGGATTTTGTTTTTGGAACTTGTTTTAGGCATGAAGCCGAGCTTGCTGCAGCTGTGAATCAGCCACTTCCTGATGATGACGATGATGCATTTGAATAGACAGAATGGGTTTTTGGGATTTGAGAAGGGTTTTGTGTTTGTGGATTTTGAGTATCATTATGATGATGTCTGAATGATTTGAAAAGCATTAGGTAGGAGATGATTTGAAAAAAAGATTGTATTTTGTGTGTTGAGTTTTGACAGCTTCCTATATTTTTGTTATGCTTCTTTTATAGGTTTTTGGTGTCATTTTGTTAATTGAGATGTCGTTACCGCTTCAGAGTCTTCTCTGGTTGACATATGCTATAAAAGTTAAAAACTGCTACAAGAACACTAATTACGTGATGGTAATACACAGACCCCTCTTAATTACCATTAATGTGTAATATGTTTCTCTTACCATTATCTCTGTAGGTGTAGCAGTATAATGTTTCTAGTAAGGGGTTTGGGATTGCACCAGAGTATGTTTTGTAAAATTACTTTGTTGACCATCAAAATTTTGTTGCACCTGAGACTAGAAGTTTAAAAGCTCATAATAGATTACGCAAGACAATATCCACCTCTAATAAAAGAGTAACATAGAGAGTAACATAAATACAATAATGTGTATTCTTTTAATTTTCAAGAGTTTTTTAATTATTTAAATTAATTAAATTAACAATTTAATTTTTTTATACTTCTTATTTGATTTTAAATTATAAAATATATTTAAATTTTAAAATTATTTAAATTTGTTATTATCTAATTAAATATTTATCTTATTTATTTAAAAAAGTAAACTGCAATTTTTATCAGTGAGGTTTGTAATAATTAACAGTTTAGTCTATCGTTAATAGGATGGTGTCTAAAGTTTCAAGTCTTAGCAATTTTCGTCTCTAACGTTTCAAGTCTTAAACTTTTTTTTCCCTAACATTTCTAGTCTTAAGAGTTTTCGTCCCCAACATTTCAAGTTTAAACATTTTCATTCCTAACGTTTCAAGTCTTAACAGTTTTCGTCCCTAACGTTTCAAGTATTAACAGTTGTCGTCTCTTGCAAATTTCAAAGAGCAAAACCGTACTTACTCTATTTAAATTTTAAATTTGGCGTTTCTGTAATTTATATAATTATCAACTAAATTTAAGAAATTTATATTTAAAAGTTTTTATTAAATAATTTTAAAATCTTAAAGCATAATTTTAAGTTATAAACGTGTCAAACATTTATTTTTTAAGTATTTACAACGTAATAACTTAATATTTATATGCAATGGTTCAATAAAAAGTTTAAAATGTTGGTTATGTAATCTCGTGTAATACACGGGTTTTAAGCTAGTTTAGAATAAAAGAAACACCAAAAGTAAAACGAAAATTCCATGTTATTGAATCCAAACCATTCAAAGATGGCCCAACGGTAAAAATCCAAGGATACTCCATAAAGAAACCTGGGCAATGACCTAACAATGAGTCTGTGGGAATCTTATAACGGGAAGTGTGAGATAGAGCAGATGTAAACCCTACAGCTAACCAGGTCTTACTGGTATGAGAGACAGGGTCTTAAATGAGTCGTTGCATCTCACGTCTTGACCGGCAAAGTTGTCTTGGCCCGCCTAACGATAGCATTGATATCGGTTTTTCCAACTAATCCAATTTAGGCTCCTTTGTTCCAATATCTTCTCCTTTAGGATATGGCCTTGTCTAAAACAGTATTCACAATTTCATATAGTATGCACTAAACGACTTTTTCATATCATGATTTAGTTATTTTTAATCAAAAGTGTTCGCTTTCTGAATATGTGATACACAGAACGATTGCTTGAGAAATGCTGTATTGACTGGTTTTCAAACGCAAAGAAGATGATCAACAAGAACTCGCTTTTATACTTTCATGTGTCTGTAGATGGAGATATGTTGAAATAATGGTTTTTGAGATTTTTTTTCTTATTCTATCAGTTTTCAGGATATATATTCACTTTTGATCTTTCTTTTTTTGATAACATTGTTATAACTGTACTTTAACTGGTTCAATGATGCTACAAATTAAACAGTTTTCGTATTCTAAATTCTGGATGAATTAATGGAGGTTTAACTATTCAATTGAGAATACATCTAAAAAATGCCCCTATGAAACTTACCCTAAAACTAATTCTTGTTGTAGAAATTCTGAAGTCGTGTAATTCACTATCAGATCAAATAATTGGAGTGTATACCGATATTCAATCGGATAAAATCAGAAAACGAATTATGGAATTATGTATGATTGAGGTTTTTGCGAATTTCTCCAGAGAGAATCAAAAACGCGAGTGAGAGCGTTTTTGATTGATCATCGCAATCAAAAACTGATTCTCGATAACTGCTGGGCAGTTTTTATACGTTTTTACACGTTTAGTCCCTCAAGTTCAAAATAATTCAATTCTGTCCGAAACAGATTTTCTAATGCAATTTTTATAAAGAACTTTGTTCGACAGGGGCTCTGCCCCTTGGACCCCGCTTTCTCGGGGGCGCTGCCCCCGAACCCCCATTAGTCCCGATGACATTCAAATAAACGTGCACTCTTATTTGAATGTTATACGCAATTTCTGATTACACTAAAATATCCAACAATTCTTTCATAAAAGATAAACTAGTTTAAATAACATATAACGAATAAACCCAGAAGAGTCTCTAAGATTTTTTTTGTTTTTCAGTAACTTCTAAAGCGTTTTAAAGTTAAGAAACATATTATCGTTTAGCAAGTTATGCATCTTTTGTACCATAAAGAAGTTGAAAGATTTTAAGCTATTATTATTATTATTATTATTATATTTTGCTTGATGTTTTGATCAACAGGTAACCAATGATTTTGATCGTCATGTACTATACATCAAACAATGCTCCAAAACCTGCCAATAAATGGTGATTATTCCAAAGTAAAGACATTGGAATCATCTAAATAAGTATGTTTCTATCCTAATTCTTATATAACTTAAGTGTTATCAGTAACATTATATGAATTACTCGATCTTCATGTTTGTTGAATTTAATGGCATCTGATAAGATTAAGAACACCATTTCTGAGTGTGTTTCTCAACTTCAATCTGATTGTAATATTGAAGTTAAAGAAAAATCACTCCAAACCCTAATCTCCATCACAAAAGCAAGTCCATTAAACAGAAACTTAGTTTTACAAAATAATGAATCCATCACCACCATTCTCACCATCCTCAAATCCTCGCGTATGCTTGAAAAACTCGCACTCTCCATCCTCTTCAATCTTTCATTAAACCCTAATCTCAAATCGACCCTCGCTGACATGGCAACCATTCAACATCTCAACACTATAATCCTCTCTCGTGGGTCCCTCGAGTCCGGTAGATTAGCAGCTTCTCTGATATGCAGTCTGGCGATGCTTGACAAGAACAAAGCGGTATTCGGTGTAGCAAATACTATCGAAGTTTTATTGAAGGCAATTTCCGGATATAAAAGTCATGTTACACATCACTTACTTAGTTCACTTGCTGAGCTGGCACAATTTCATGGGAATTGCACGTTAGCCGTTGGATCGGGCGCAATTGATGTTCTTTTGAAAATAGTGGAGAATAAGGAGTGTGAAGATTTGAGTGGAACCGCGCTTGTAATTTTAGGGCTTCTTGCTAGGTTTAACGAAGGGTTAAAAGCGTTAATCAATACGCCTTATATTGTTAGTCGAATGGTTGATGTGTTGAAAGGAAGATGCGTGATGAGTAATGAAGGTGCAACCGAGATATTAACTCGTGTTATTGATGAAAGCGAGGATTGCTTGAAAGAAGCAATGGGATTGCCCGATATAATGTTTGTGTTGGCGGAGGTTTCTGTGAGAGGTTCGATAAGAGCTCGTGAGAAAGCTTCTATATTATTGAAAAAACTCGAGGCTAATGCGTTGTTTGTAGAGGATAATTTAGTGTTCTTAAAATGGTAAGATAGGATGTTTGTTTTAGAAAAATAACTTAATTAGAGTTTTTGTTTGTTTTATAGCAATTTAGGACCTTCTTGTGCCATAATCACAAAATAGTTCCCTTGAGTTTAAATATATTAAAAAAAAAGAAATCAAGTTTTAAGCCATAGGAGAGAAAATAATTTTATGGTTGGTATATGTATTATGACTATATGAGGTAAAAGATTTTAGCCTTTTAGGCATCCTACTCTATGTATCATTAAATTTATTATTTGATGACGTGGTGCGATAATATGGCATGATAGTGAGTTACTGATTGTTAAAATCCAATTTGACTTATTTTTTATTATGTAAAAGCATTTATCCTTTTATATGTTACATTAAGTTTGGTGTTATATTGAATATCGTCACACATCTACCCTATATTGAGTTATTTTGTTATAGGTTTGAAGCTATAACTTGTAGGAGTAGATTTTATATAAACAAAATGAAGTGAAAGCACATTTAAGATCTATATGAATAAAACTAAATAAATTCAGAAAACATACCTATATTGGATTCAACGATGACACTAGATAATCAAGAAATCTAAGTCAAAATAGAAGTCAAATAGAAAAGTCAAACTGACCTAAAAGTCAATGGCGGTTTGGTAGTTAAATTGGTTAATTAACTTTGATTAGGGTAGTTATTTAACTGTCAATCTCTTGGGTATATAACCGTATCTATGTATGATCATTTAGTGTGTGTAATATTATAGTTTGTGTGTGAAATTGTTGACTTTTTGTTAAAGACAACCTTTTATTGTTATTTGTAATCGATAACAAACAATACAGTTTAAAGATAAACACATTGTCAACAAAGGTAATAGGATCTACGTGATTAGATTATACAATATAAGAGAAGAGATATATGTTACCACATGGATGATTGGTTGACTTTAAGTCAACAATTCAAGCGTATAACTACTTGTAGTGGAGATATCACTTTGAATAAAATGATATTTTCACTTTTGCATATGAACATCATAATTAGTAGTTGTTATTTGAACTGCATGAGAGGGTGATGTAGCATGTAGTAGTTAGTTAGGTTGTATGTTAGGTTCATCATGTTTCTTTTAACACATATATCCTCTATATGCTCATATTTATTGTGGTATTTTCAATATGGTCGTTTGTTGGTGATCTTATGATTCTAAAATTTCTAAGATAGTGGGACAAATTTTGAAATATGTAAGCATTGTGGCAAAATCTAAAGATTTTAAACCTGAGGGTAAACATAGTAATTATGAAATGATGTGGCAAAATCTGGAGACCTCAAATATACGTATATTTGTGTAAACTCATGTAATTATTAAATAAGGTTGTAATTGTTTATTTGTCTTTATACATTAACTTCTTTACTAAATTTGTAAGTTTGAACTACCAAGGATAGTAAATTTCTACCAGTTTCTCTTTATACATCAACCTCGTGTGTCGGTGATTATTGTTTCTTTCAATTGCTTCTTTTGCTATACAAGAACTCACGTATCACTTTGTGATTAAGGTATTTTTTTGGAATATTCAACATGTAACTCTCGTTTGGATCCAATCGATTATTCGGATTCTTTTTTATAATGCTTTAGTTAGGTAAAAATATTTGCTAGCTCAAAGAATTGTCTTCCTTTTTAGGATGAAGTGTTTACGGCTTCTGATTATGCTACTTTGAATTTTTGTGTTTTGTTAACATGATTAATGACATCAAACTTAATCCTATATGAAAAGTAATTATTTTGGTTTAATTTAATTATAAACAATGTTATGCCTTTGTTGTTAAGTTCAAAATTTTGTTAATTAAGGTAGTTAATAATTACTTTGGAGAAGTGGTTATAGTTTGTGGTCTTTACTGCAAAAATTTGTTAATTAAGATGGTATCAAATTCTATGTCCACAAGAATTATAAAATTTAAAACTAATATATACTTAAGAAAATTAAAACGAAATCTTGATTATTTCGGTTACTGTAACCGACAGTGAAAAAAGAGCATGCAAGGAGACTGGACTTGCAAAACATGCCAACATCTAAATTTCAGTTGGAGAACAAAATGTCAAAGATGCGATGAGTCATTTATCGGACCAAACACGGTTTCCCCGAATGCACCTAAACCGCGAGCGTTTAGTTTTAATACCGGTGACTGGTTCTGTAATTCTGGCATCTGTTTGGCCCACAACTTTTCTAACCGTCGATTCTGCTTCAAATGCGGTAAACCATTCTTTGGTGGTGCTGGTGGTGGTAGCGGTGGCGTTGGTGGTGGTGGTAGTGGTAGCGGTGGCGGTGGTGGTGGTGGCGGATACTACAACCCTGTTTTTCCACCCATGAGTTTTGGTTTTCTTGATCTGAGAATCAGTCCGCGACGGTGGAGGACAAGTGACTGGTTTTGTGGACGGTATTTTCATAATTTTTTTAAATTTTTTTACATATTTTTGTTTAAAAAAAAAAATACACAATTCTTTAAAAAAAAGTTACATAATTTTTTAGAAAAATTTACATAATTTTTAAAAAAATTTTACATAATTTTTTTTTAAAAATATTAGATAATTATTTTACGACTCTGCAAAATTTGTTTTGCATCACTAGCTTAAAGCAGTTGAAACCTACCTATTTTACACTAGAGTTGATCGCCGTTTTCGTTCTTATGATTTGGTGAGTCTTGTCATTTTCATCTGAAATTTTTTTTTTGTCCGTGTTGTATGTGGTTTGGTGACTTTTGCCAATTTCACCCAACCAGAATTTTTGACATGGTTAACTTTATGGGTGAAAATAGCAATGTTTTGAAAAGTCAGGGACCCATGGGAGAAAAAAAAAAGGCTTTTGGATGAAAATGGCAAACGTCACCAACCCATAGGGGCGAAAATGACTTTTAACTCTTTATTGTAAGTGGAATTCGACTGATGCTTATGACATTCATACAGATTTGGCTGCAATGCACACAATTATGGTGATCGAGTGCAATGTTTCATGTGCGATTCGTTAAGGGAATTGGTTAGCAACAGATCTACTGATTAATCTTGTTGCATCTTAGTTTTTGGTAAATGACATTTAACAGGGCCGGTCCTAAGGATTCAAGTGCCCGGGGCGAGACGAAAAAAAATGTCCCTATGCCCGAACGAATTATCTGTTATATAAACTTATTTTTTAAAAACGAGTGAGACAGTATAGATTATTATCAGTTGATTGTTGAATATAAAACATGACTAAAAGTTTTTAGTATGTCGTGTAATGTTGTGTTTTACTAGGTCATTTAATTGATTAATTCACCGTTGTAAGGAAACCTTCTTATGGAAAATTGCATCTAGCTTTTATATCTTTGCTTACTCATTTGCATTGTTTCAGTTTGTTGAGTTAATT
>WOUH02000003.1:8046081-8067713 GCA_009936405.2 Stevia rebaudiana | reverse complement strand
TCGAATAAATCTCAACTCTTTGATCATTCGAGTAGTATTGACATACTCGAATGACCAAACTTATCCGAATAGCTTTCAAGTTAAATATCTACAAGCTCTAAAACCTTAGCAAATCCATAAGTCTTTAAGCTTTTCCAAATTCTCAAAACTGTTGAAGCAACTCTAGGAGAGGGGATCATTACTATTCATCAAACTGGTACAAGCTTCAATCTAATCCTCAAAGATCTTTTGTGTCCAAGGTTTAGAGATCTTTGTATCTGTGATAAAACATGTTTCAAAGATCATTATTACATAAGCACGGTTTATTATCATTTAGGAAATCAGGCAATTCATATATATATGTTTAACAAATTTACAAGATTTTGCAAAACATAAATATAAGTACAAAATGAAATAGTATTGGCAAGTATTACTCTTTTAAAGATCTAACATCCAACATGTTGCACTCCTTTTCCTTTTACTAAGTTTTTTTTCAATAAGTTTTCTTATTAAGGTTTTTAAAGAGACAACATAACTGATCCAATAGCATCAGTTTATCCCTGATTACCACTTAAAATCAACATGTAGTATGTTGTTTGAGCTGTAATAAATTATATTTCAGGGGGAGAAAATGTGAGATTGCAATCGTTTTTTCCTTAGCTATGGTTTTGTCCCAATGGGTTTTCATAGCAAGGTTTTTAAACGACAAAGCATCGTCTCACATATTAAATGATATGTTTATTTCCTTACGGACTCTAGACACTCGATTGTCTACAAGAAAAATATGAAGTCCCAAATATTTTTTGTTTTTGTTTTGCTAACTTGTTAGATGCAGGATTTTTCAGACTTTTAGTATCAGTTCACATACATGTTACTTATGTAAGACAATGATTCAACATATCAAGAATAATGTAAATTGAAGTCAAACAAAAGAAGCATGACAACACTATATGAAGACACTGCAACCTTCATTGCTTAAACCAAAGTAAACAAACAAAGATCGAGTAAAGAAATTATTATGGAACATTGAACTCTTCATGTTGAAATACATTTACTTAATTGATGGGGGAGTATTATATACGTTGTACTCTTTTTCCTTAACTAATTTTTTCTCACTGGGTTTTCTTAGTAAGGTTTTAATGAGGGAGCATAACTGATCCTGCAGTGTCAGTTAATTAATATTGGCTTTAAGAACCGAACCAACATTATCCAGTAGTATAATGTTGACAATGTATAACATAAAATGTATGAGGGGGAGTGTTAATTAGTTAGACATTTATTACGTCTCTCCGTATACCATGGTGATGTATAGATATATGTTGTATCAGAGTTCAACAATATAGATTGAATTACAAATCTCTCTATTTCTCTTGTTATACAACAGATAACTTTTTTTGTTTATTCATTACTAACGATTTAAAATAATAATTTAAGTTTAATTTATCTATAAATTTACCGAACAAATTTCTAGATTATCTAAAACTAAATTTAATTTTTAAATTTTTGATTTTGAGAATATTTAAAAATCAAAATATTTTGGAAAAAATAGGAGAATGTCACATGGTATTTTTTGGAATGGTTTATTAAATTTACATATTTGATTACATATGACTTATAATATTTTTTTAAAAAGTTGAATATTCTATGATCCTGCTGCATCATATATTTTAAAACTTCAAAATTTTAAATTATGAATGGTACCCACCAGTATTTAACTTGATTAAACAAGAAAAAAACTCAACAAAGGTTTTTCTTTTTTTTTCAACGTTGATTAGCTTTTATCCTATTCACAAACCACAATGAAAGTGAAACTTGCATCAGGGAGTGAGGATAGAAAGAAGAAATTAGTGCTTAGTATATTCACTATTAACAAGCTAAAATAAAGTATAAGAAAGATAAGACGTAGAGAATGGAGAAGTTGCTTCCAATGAAACCATTGGCTCATAAGGTTTGATTAACCGTCTATCGTATAGACCAACTCAATACTTTTAACGTTATTTTCAAAGAATGAAGTAAAATAACATTACAATTATTTGCCTATCGACAGCTCACACAAATATACATAATAATACATTATATGCACACAAATGAAACGGGACGTTCACAAATCTATAAACAACAGTAGTTGACAAAGAAAAAAAATAATTAAATCATTTATTATTAATTATAAATGTATCTCAAACAAAAGATGTAGTATTGATGAGTTTTACTTACAATTAGGGTGTGTTTGAGATTAAGTTTGAAAATGATATATTGACTTATTGATTTTTAAAAAAGCGAATAAGTCAAAATTAATGTTTGACAAACCTATAATAACTTTTGAAATTGACTTTTTGTAAAGGTGTAATAAGTTGTTTTCTAAAAAACACAAATCCAACTTTTCAAAATGACTTATAACTCATTAGCATATAATTACTAATCTACCACTCACCCTTTACCCAATTTACCACCCACCCATCACCGCGAGTGTTGGATCCAGAATTTTTTTTTTCAGTTTGTTCACTATTTTAGATGTTCCAATTTTATAGAGCCGAACATAAAACTTTTTGGGTTAGCTCGGCGATTCGAATCATATCAGGTTCATCACATAATAACAATGCGACATAGTAAGTCAATAATTAAAATAGTCGGTATTAGAAATTAGAAAACACATAATAAATATGATAGTTATTACGAATTTTAAGATTATATATATATGTTTCGGTGAAAACATAACAAGTATAAATTCGGAATTAGTTTTGTGAGGTTATGTGCTTGTATATTTCAAAAATCAATGTTCAATGTAATTTGTAAAGATATTCTCAGGAATCCGCATGAATAATTAAGAGTATGTAAATACGATGAATAAATAACAACAACGATTTTTAGAGAGGAAAGCCCTTAAATCCTTACAGATTGCCGGCATAAAACCTCAGACAAGTGACAAAAGTATCACTTGCCGGCATAAAACCAAGAATCACTTGTCTAGTCACTCTTATAAAAATAAATGAACAAGTACAAAGTAAAGCAAAGTAGCAAACCGAAGGTTGTATGACTATTGTGATCGCAAAAAGTAGCTAAGTAAGAAAGTAGAGAGTAGAGAGAGCTGAGAGCTTAGAGTGAATTGTGTATGTTTTCATATCAAGTTTCAACCATCGGTTTCTTATATACAAAATGAAATACAACAGTAATAAAATATATCTCCGAATAATCAGGAATAATGTGCCCATTTCTCTTTGACTTGGACATTCCACCGTTGCTTTCCTTTATGCGACTTATCAGCAAATTAGTTTATTTGCTGAGTCATCAGATAATCATGGTTGACCGTTGGGAAATAGCTTATCGCAAACACTTTAGCAAGTAACCACTAAGTCTTATCAACTTTCGTCTTGCATAAACATGTACCTGAAGATATCTCGAAATCTGACTTGTAGATACTTAGCAACATTTATATATTACATAAACATAATATCATGACATATCATTAACTATGCCTATATAAATATTCTTAAATATCTTAATAAAATTCATACAAAACAATATATATAGTTGTTTTCTATGAGATTTAATCTTTTGAAAACATTGCATCACATCTTTGACTGAAACGTGTTGTAAGATATGTTATGTTAAAACTTAATTTGACTGGATTAAAACTGATTTAGCATGTAGTTTTAATGCAACAAAAGCTTTTAGGGTAAATGACTTGTGACATTATCAACATGCAAATAAACTAGTTGTGTTTGAGTACTAGAATTTTTTAGTTTCATATCAGTTTTCTAAGTTCATCTAAGACTTAACCTTGGACATGACTTGTATTTAAACTCCATATTCGACAATGAGAAACAAAAGAAAGCCATATATCATTCTGTGTTCTTTACACTCCTCTTCTAAAACTCGATCGGTCAAGAGATTATACTTATATAATCATTTCAAGAACCAGCAAAATTCGAGCACTTCAAGTTCAAAACTAATCACAAAAACACCGAATTTAGAAATTAAGAATTATAGATTAGTTAATTGGTGAATTTGAAATAGTTTTTGGATGTACAAGTCACAAAGCAGACATGAAGAGAAGGTGTAATAAAGAAGGGGTTGTACCTTGAAGCTTCCAAGTGCTTTCCATGGCCAATCTGTGAGAAAACTAGGAGTGGTAGCCATTATTGAACCCAACTCTAGTTTCAATTCTCCTGCTTTCATATCAATATATCATATTTATACACAAATACGTGTTGGGTTGTTTTTCGCCCATGAGAAAGAGCCCATGACCCAACTCAATAAGATAGGGTATATAAAGAAGAAAACGAAAAGGGGCAGCAGTAGAAGTGCAAAGAGTGCAGACAAGAAAAGAGAGAAAGAAGTGCAAAACCTCAAATTCGTCACTTTTGACCTAACTACGTTTATTTGTATTTTACCGAAGTTTCAACGGTTGGATCGTGCTCATTTTTAGACAGCGTCTTCACTACATTGGGGCGACCTTATCCAACGGTTGAATTGTGTTCGTGACGTCCGGAAGTCAGGTTTCGACCCCCTGTTCGCAGCTGTCGTTTTTGGGTGATTCCTTTCCTTTTGTCTTTGATTTGGTTCCATATGCTTGATGTTATGTATTCCAAGTGTATGATGATTGTTTTATGCCTCTAGTATACCTAAAGAAGACTTTGTATTGCTCTAATTTGGTTGATAGTGGATTTTAAGCGGCTCTAGTAGTCCCGTGGTTTTTACTCTCACTTTGAGAGGTTTTCCACGCTAAAATCTTGGTGTTACTTTGTTGCATTAGATTCCTATTTGTTTGTATCATCATAGGTTCAATTTGGGTCGGGAAAAGGTTGGTCAAACGAAGATAATTCCGCATTTGTTGTTTACCGTTGTGACCCGGTTGTGTTTTTTCCCATCATGTAATATCTCATATCGCTTGGTGAGAAAACAAAACCTTATTTATAAGAAGGAAGGGATTCTTTTCATAACTCCCCACTTTTCCGTACTTCTACGTCGACGTCACATTAACTTTTCCTACTTTTCCATTGTTTCCTCACATTAACTTTTCCTACTTTTCCATTGTTTTCTCATTTTGGGCAGTGTCATCCTACTTTTTCTCATCTTTCTCCATTTTTTTCTCATCTTTCCTCACTTTTCCACCTCATCAATATTTAACATTAATTAATTTTATTTAACATTAAATAACTTTATCGTATGATGTTTGAAAGTATTCGTAGTTCATTTCAATGTCTTCGACGGCTTTCAAAAATAATTCTTTGGGCATACGAAATCTTATTGCAAACAGTTCCGGGTTGTATGGGTTATGTTTATATAAAGATTAAATAATTTAAATAATTAAAAAAAATACACCCCCAATCTTGTGTCAATTTCGTCCTAGTGGCACACTAGTTGTGGCAAATATAGAGTTTAACTTTTGATCAAAATGATATCAAATTGCAAAACAAGGGACAAAAGTACCAAATTACAAAACTATATACCAAAATGACAAGAAACATAACGTTGAGATCAAAGTGGCAAATTAGAATATAACCAAGGATCCAAAATGTCACTTTACTCTAATATTTTCTATACTAAAGTAGTAAAGCTAATCCTTTGATTTCATTTAAATCTATCGTCTATAGTTCAAGATTCACATATACGAGCATAACAAAAACTTAATCAGAGATGAACAGTAAAGAACATATATATAATTATTTTTGCAATACTCTCTTCTCACATAATTAAGAACTTAGTATATTGGATCTGCAATTTACATCAAACCTATCAAAACCTTTAACTTGCCATGATGAACCTACCAATCACATAGTCGTTTACGATAGATAAACGCAACGCGTATTAACTAACATTTAGTGCAATAAACAAGATGCAGCAGGTTTTGTGAAAGAACTTGTCCCGTAAGCATTGTTACAACGAGCAATCGTATCTTTTCCTTGAACAGTCGATGTTATATTTATCTGATTCAATAAAATACCCGAACATGGTACACTCTTACTGCAATCAAAATTTATCGCAGTTCGAGATGATGATGTTCCAACGAATTGTTTATAACTTATGTCACTAATTGTAACCGCCGATGGCTGCAAATGACAAAAGTGTAAGTCTTGTTTTGTTAAAATGAACAATTATTTTAAAAGAGAATTTACCTTTTCAGGACAATGATTATTATTTGCACAATAATATTGGTCGATAATAATAGGGTTATTAACATTGTGAAGAAGTATTTTCTCGAATGTGATATCTCTAGCGTATCCTGAACCTCCCTGTGTTATCGTAAATAACAAATATTGTTAGTGTAACACTCTACGGTTTATAATTTTATGCAAAACAAATAACATTTAATAAATCATTTTACCTGCCATGTTTTTATTCGTGCTCCATTTTGGGTTCCAGAAAACCTACATTTCCGTACTTTAATACCTTCCACCGTCTCATATTTGCCGTTCATTCCAAGACTTCCGATACTACAAGATAAAAGATTCAGGTAATTGACCACAAATATGTTAATCTTATCGATATACGGAAGTAGAAGACTAGAAGTTACTAACTATTCTAGTGGCGACAAGAGGCCGGTTGGTCTTTGTTTTTTTAAGCCATTGACCAAAATACATCTCATCATTAAGTTTTGTGAGCATTAACACGTTTATCTAAACTAATCAAACAAATTAATGGGTTGTAAGGCTGTACGTGTCTAATAAATGAGTATGAGTGTGACGAAAAGGTAACATTCGGATCGTGTCATGAATGATGCCTATATATTCATTTATTTTTTGAACAACGAACAGCGCGGTCACCCGGCCTCATCATGACGAACAAATCAGCCTTCCATCCAGCGAATCGTTGAAAGTGCGGCGACTCCACCCCATCAATCCACGAGGAAATCTCATTTGAGAAAATGACTTATCAAGTATTTTTAACTATTTACTATTTGTTGTAATGCATTCAAATAATAATGTTGTACATTTTACCTTATACCATGTCCTGGGCCACAATATATGCTCGTAATATTGATTTGAGAGGATCCATTGCTTATAGCAATACAATCGTCACCTAATGTTCGAAAACACAAATTAATTTTATCACTACTAAGAACAAATATACCTACCACACAAATAAAAACATTTAGTAGTTAATAAATGTTTACCGGTTCTAATGATTGAATGATGAACTCGTATATGGGTTGAAAGTGATATATCAATACCATCAGTGTTAGGGCTATTTGCAGGTGCAACTATGTCTAGATATGAAATTGTTGAATAATTGCATCGAGAAAGCCCAATATGATTTCTTGGGCTATTCCGATGTGTAAGCTTTCTTAGTCGAAGCTCACTGCAACCTTCAAAATGTAATGCCTACACATACAAGAAAACAATGTCGTTTTGACAACTATAATGTTCATTTTCCCGATTCTTTGAATTACCCTCTATGGCTCTATAATAATATATATGTATGAAAACAATGTTAGATAAATTGGCATCTTACAGTTGGTGGTATGGCACATCTGAATTGTTCTTTTATCTGCAAAAATAAAAATAAAAATCTAAGTCAACTCTTATATCTCTTTTATAAGAAACTCAAACTTGAATTTTATTTTACTTCTTTCATTCAGAAAACTTAATTACTATTGTATAAAACTTTTTTTCAATAAATTTGAAGTTAAATTTGCATGAGAATCTTACATAAGAGGAAGATTTGGTCCACCAAGCGCTGCCACGAGCGTTAATTAAACCACCACCGTCGATAACTAAGCCGTTGACATTGTAAAATAATAACCATGCTCCGGTTTCACAACCGTTCCATGAATCAGGATTTCGGGGAGCGATAATTGTACCAAGTATCTAGTCCAACATCGAATACACATCTTTAATTCAAAACTATTAATTCTTGTGAAAGAAAGAAATAAATAAATCTTGTATCCATAATATTAAGTATGATTTTTATATAATGGTGAATATTCATTTTACTACTTTTCGAATTAATTAATGAGCACTAGCTTATTTGATCAAGATATATACATATACCATTTTTAAAAAGTAGGAATTCAGAGAAAAAAAAAATGAAATACTAGAATGATGCAATGCAATATACACCACTTTATGAATGATACAATTTAAGAGATTTCATTCATATGTTTTCTCATTTTCTATATGTGATATAGAAAATGGTTTTTGTGTTTTGTAGTAAATCATAATAAATAAATAAATAAAAAGTTCATTACATACAAATAAATCACTTTTAATTATTATTATTATCATATTTATTACATAAATTGTGATACAGTTCTTCAAAACAATTTATAACACTTTCTGGTTCTCTAGTAAAATGACCAATATATACCTTTAAGCTTTTTAATTCTATCTTTGTTTAATTTTAGGTGATTTAATGCTAACATATAAATTATATATTAATTGCGTGTGTATTACCTGGAAATGGACGAGGGGAGGTTTGCATGGGCCTTGAAAGGTAATAGGACCCACTAAAAAGGTGTTGGACTTCGGTATGGTCAATCTTGAACTCGGCCCAACATCGTTACAAAGCTCTTGCCAAGCTCTTTCAAACGCCTTTTTATAAATGTAAAAAAGAAAAAATAATAATGTCACAACTGATGTATGAAAAATGAAGGTGCTAATTATTCATTAGTTTCTAATAATAAATCCATTAATATTAATTTTACTTTAAATGGAACTAAACTACTAACTATTCACCTTAACAGAAACAGGTTAAGCATGTTTGAAATAAATTTAAATGCATTTATAATAATATTTAGTATATTGTGCATTTATAAAGTAAGAAGAAAAAAAAATTAAAATGTTTGTAGGTAAGCCCAAACATATATAATCATCTCTACTTCTCCAGTGCAAATGTATCTAAACATATATTAGAGACTAAAAAAAATGTCAAAAACATTTTAGACATAAATGTCCAATGGGTTTTTGCATAGTAATGTTATGAGTCCTATAGCTATGAATGTGGTTTTAAAAGAGTTAGTTATTCTATCCCAAAAAGACTAGCGGTACAACTTGTTGCATGTTTACTTTCTATTTCTATGTAAAAGTTTATGTAAATAATGTTACCATTATAAAAATATACGGTAAATACAATTATAATTTGATTTATGAATAAGAATTTCAAAACGACTAAACGAGGCTGATTCAGAAAAGAAAAACCAACCAGAATAACTAAAACTTGATATATAGACTTGTTGGGAAAAAACCGATGATACATACCTTAGTATCGTCGGTCGTACCATCACCCTTGGCACCAAATTGCATTATATTATAATTAGCAGCTGAACTTCGTTGTAGAAAGCTTAACAAGGAGACAACAATAAACAACACTTTCTTTTGATCCTAGCATTGAAATTGCATTTAGGATGAAATTACATAATAACTATTTTTATTTCATTTAAAAAATGATAAAATAGAACTCACCATGTTTCTTAGGTAGGTGTATGGTAAATTAAAAAATTTATGGTTGTCAATGATCAAATGTGGAGGTGTATATATACACATGTGTATGCATATTATTAAATGAAGTGTGTAAGAAACACAAGATTTGAACTTAATCTTCAAAGTTTTAATACTTCCAAAATAGTGACAAGAATCTTTAATTAACATATGAAAGAATTTCAAAATTCATGTGGGATTCTTCACTTCTGCCATTCTTGTTATATTACTCTATTCGTCGATTACATCCTAAATATATATATTAAAAGTCATGAAATATATGCAAACTTGTATGACAAGTATATATTCGTTGAAAAACAAAATATTTATCACATCTATTAGATATCATAAAACGAATGAGTTTGAATTTGATAGCTCAAAGATATATATTGAATACTTAAAATCAAATGCAAACTTGTTTGAAACTAAATTTAGAAGGAAAAATGGTAATGATTCTACGAATCGTCCTTTCTTGACATTATTTGATTTTGTCATTTATAATAAATCAAAATAATGATCCTTACCTTATTTTTCTATTGTTATTTGGAAGATGAATTTATTTAACAATTACTAATAGTTAATGTATGAATCTTATTACGTCTCATTTAGGTATCGTTTAGAGCATTACTTGTGATTTTATTCAACCAAAATTAAGTTAAGCAAAAAGCTTACGTATAAAACATGAATATGTGTAAAGAAAGTAATTTTACGAATAAGTCTCGTGGATGTTTATCACATATTTGTAAAGTCGAAACTTGTTTTGGTAGTAATACCTACTTTTATGTTATTTTTTTTTATTATTTACGTCCCTCAACTAAGTTGCAACCGACTTGGTAAGTTTTTTTTTCTGGGAAACTACAAAAATTTATAGTAAAAAAATATACTATGTTAAAGAGAGAAAAGTAATAAATCTATTTAGTTTTAACATTTTTTTTGTCTTAAAACATATATAAACAAAAATATGATAACCCAATTTCACTAAACTCTAAATCCTTGGTGCACTCATGATTCATGAAGTTGTCCCTTAAATCCACATAATATGATACCGTTTTAATCTTTCAACTCGTGCTGTTAAAGAATGACATGATAACTTAACATCCATAATCCTCTAGTCTAAGCTTGTTATGTTAACATAACCAACTCATAAAGCTCATAAACCCCCTTTGAATCAGCGTCAATTACCTCTATAACACAAGAATTAGCAAAACTAAAGGGAAGCAACAATAAAAAAATTTCGTATTGCTTGAGAAAGCTAAAATAAATATACTTTTTTACAATATATATTTAATGTGTTTTTAGCTAGTTTTTCAACAAATGAGATGCATTTTACTTGATAAGCATTTTGACGAGACACCCAAAAAGCTTTAAAATCAAGGTACTTCACTATTGAATTTCAATGATTAACAACTAACAAACTAGAGCATGCATCAAAACTATATTAAAAAGATTCATAACAAGATGCAATTAAACTCAAAATAATCTAACACCATAGCTTTTTGTAGCATTTGATCACATAGAACTGTATCTAGCATACACATTGCTAAAATTCTTCTACATTCAGCATGCAAGACAAAATACAACATAATCTAAGAATAATAAAGCCTTTGAAATGAACTGTTTCTAGAAAAACAAAGTGCCAAAAAACACAAATACGATTTAACGGATAAAACAGTGAAAATAAGATAGCAAAAACAATGATCTTGCGACTCTCAACACCAATCATTGCTTTAAATCGCCCGTTGGTTCCTAAGAAGGCACTGCAAGAAGACAAAAAAAAAAGTTAGTTGACTTTAGAATCAAATCCATCACTAAAATGGTCCACCATAGCGATTTCACCTAATCAGCCACAAAATCCGTAATCCGTAAAAAAATGGGTCAAAACCAGTCAATGTCCGGTAAAATCGGTCAGAAGTGGTAAAAATTGATCAAAATAAAAAAAAAATTTGTGTGTAACATATACAAGTTTGAAAATTTACGTATAAATAATTCCAATCGATTCATCTCAATTAATCTCTACAAATCCAGATAAAAAGCTAGTTGGTACCCCCAAAAGCTAGACTAGCACCTAGTGATTTTTACAATACCACCCAAAATACTTCTAGTAAATAATTAAATAAGCAATAAGACTCTAAAATTAGTTATAAATTTTAATAATGTTCTTCAAACTAAAACCAAGGGTAAAACAGTTAATAGAACATACTGTAAGTTGAAGTATCAATCTGCTCAGGAAGTTCTTTAATATCCACTTCAAATCTTTCTTGAACCTAAAATCACACACAACAAAAAACCCTGAATCACATGCAGACACTTAATACATCATACACTAACATGGAGTATAAACTAACATGCCGTTCAAAAAAAAAAAAAAAAAAAAAAAAACTATTAATAACTAAATACCTGATTAAGCACATCTGAGTCCGATGATGATGACACAAATGTGATAGCAAGACCCTTGGTCCCAAACCTACCAGCTCTACCAACCTGTCAAATCACCCAAAAAAAACATCGGCGATCCATGTATCATTATTATGACATCATCAATAAACAATAACAATAAAAAGATATTTACGCGGTGGAGATAAGTGTCAGCAGAATCAGGCATATCATAATTGATAACAATATTGACACGTTCGATATCAATACCCCTACCAACTAAATCAGTTGCCACTAGAATCCTCTTGTGACCTTCTTTGAAATTCTTATATCTTGTCAACCTGCAAACACCCAAAAAAACATTAAAAAAAATATGGTGTTACAAAATGTATATTATGTCAGTATATATATACTTTTCAAATAGTTAACTAAAATGTTTGATTTGTTATGGATTAAAGTATTCTTAAGAATAACTTGGAATAGTGGGGGCCCGTTTTCTTTTAAGGTTATATTTCTTTTCATTTTAAACGTTAGCGATCAAATATTACACAAAACTGACCCATTTGTAACTAATTAAGTTTAAATTGCGAATTGTAAGTTTGTAACCAATATACCTTTCTTCTTGAGACATGCCAGAGTGGATGCAAATAGATGGAAAATTACACTCAACAAGCAATTTGTTTAATTCTGCAGCTCTGCTTACACTTTTAACAAAAATCACAACTTGATTAAAATCTAGTGCATCAAGCAAGTCATTCAATTTACGGTTTTTCTCCAGCTCACTGAGTTTGATGTAATGCTGCAAAAAAATAAACAGAAGTTATAAAGTTTTCAAACTATAATGGGTTCATCAAAGTCAACTCCTTTTTCCAGCTAATTGAATTTAATGTAATGACCCGTTAAGACCCGAAAAAAACATACCCGTTTGGCCAATTGACGCGTTACCCAACTTTACCTTTTTGCCACATCAATCACTTATTAATAGTACGTAAATTGGACACAAAGTGGTTTGGTTCGATTAAAACAAACAGAATCCTTTTAGAAATTAGAACTATACAAAATAATATTCATTTGACACACAATTCAATCGGCACATTTAGTCCTATATAAATCCAAACACTTACCTGTACAAGACCATGTAGGGTCAACTTGGCTTCATCATCCACGTAAATTTCCATTGGCTGAAAAAAAAAATCAACATAAGAATTTAAAAAACATACGAATATTTGAAGCAAAATTCAGGTGAAATCGGTGACCAAACACTACATCTTGCATAAATTTCTTGCACACAGGGCGGATTTCCTTGCTGAGTGTTGCAGAAAACATCATAACTTGTTTATCATGAGGAGTCATTTTGAATATTTCTTGTACATCTCTCCTCATATCTGTTATAGCAGTTACAACAATAAGTTAAGATTACAAACTAATTTTAAGAATACAAAAATGTTAATAACTCAGTATGAAAAGATACCAAGTGACTCAAGCATCTTGTCACACTCATCGAGTATGAAGTGTCGAACGTTCTTCAATCCAAGATCTTTGTCTCTAGCAAGTGCAAGAATCCTTCCAGGTGTCCCAACAACAATATGAGGGCATTCGTTTTTTAAAAGATCTTTGTGAATTTTAATGTTAACGCCACCGTAAAATACTGCAACCTTGATATCAGTTAAGTAAGTGCTGAACCGCTCAAACTCATGACAGATCTGTAGATTGGAATAAAGAGTTAAATAAATGATAAAAATGTTTTCTTTTTTTGTGAATGCAAGATAAAATAGAGATGAAAACTCGCCTGATAAGCTAACTCTCTTGTGTGACATAAAATAAGTGCAGCAACTTGACCATAAACGGGTTCAATCTGCTGCAATGTTGACAAGACAAATACAGCTGTTTTGCCCATACCAGATTTTGCTTGACAAATTACATCCATACCCAGAATAGCTTGAGGAATACATTCGTGTTGCACTGATGAAGAATTAAATAAATTAAACCCTCATTGTTTGAAATATAAATTTACAAAACCATTGTACTGTCTCTTCAAATGATGATAATAGCAGTTATTTACCTGAAAAATAGAAATATATAAGTAAAATATTAAAAAGGCACATTTCAAAATCATAACAAGTTTCACAAGATGCAAGTTGAACAAAACGTAACCCACGCATCTTAATCATCTTTAAACCGATTAAAAGATTTATGCTTCCTAAAAATTGAAAAAAAAAATAGTAACAATGCAGACCCGCTTGAAGATGAACACATGAAAGTATTTATTGTGTTTTGTTCACTATGTAACGTGATTGTAGCAAAATAACATCATACAAAAAACCATATACAAACATAATGTTAAAGCTCTTTATGTTGTTTGGATAAATGATATAATAATTTCCATCTTAAACTCTTTAAACCTATATACTGAATACTTTCTAGAAGAAATCGCTGTTTATAGTAACAACTAAAAAAAAACCAATCAATAACTTCATCCCAAAGTTCAAAATACATCATTTATCCAATGTAAGACAAAAGATTATCTCAGATAAATATCACCACAAACTCCCTTCTACATATCAACTGGTAGTAAAACATGTCTAAACAAAGGTTCAAAAATGACAAGAGACTGAAGAGTGAAGAGTAACAATCAATACAGCAACCCAACAAGATTAACCATATATTCAAACACCATATAAAAACTATGAATTTGAGTTAAGTGACCAGAAAACAGCTTGCCTTCAGAAGGATGCTCAAACCCTGAATCTACAATAGCACGAAGCAGCTCTGGCTTTAGAAGAAAATCTCTGAATCCTGAGCTATGAATTCCAACATACCCTCTGCATTCAAAAATCAAAATTTACACCGATATTAGTCTTTATATTTTGCTAGAATCATTACTCCAAAGCAAAAAACATATTAACTGCTAACTGTAGTAGCCAGATCTGAAAAAATAAAATAAAAAAATAAACACACACACACAACATCTAGAGTTCGAGCACACTGAGTTCAAAATACTCACTTTTTAACGGCTTCGCCGTTTGCTTTGACGCCGGTGGAGTCAGGTGCTTTCTCGTCTTCCTCTTCGTAGTCTAGAAGCTCTTCCTCGTACTCGTTATCCTTGATCTCTGTCTCGCCCATTTCTATTACAAACACACACCGAGAGTTCAAAATTAGGGTTTCGAAATTGAAGTGTACGAATTCGAATATGATAAAGGAGGAACTGGATGAACAAAGTTTAGCTGACCTTAGATCGAAGAGAAGCTCTAGATTAGGGTTTATCTAGGTCGGCAGACAAAACGTTAGTAGAAAAGAAGAAGGGTTTGGGGTTTTTTAGATTTTGAAGAGCGGGTAAAACGCCTTGTGCATATTGGCACAACTCAATTGATAGAGGGTTGAAATAAAAAGAGTTAAACATCTTTTTTCTTGGTTTATCCGAAATAATTCTTTTGCTTTAAAAGTGTTAAAATTAGTTTTTCCTTCCTAATGTTTAGGATCTGTTTCAATTAGCTTCAAACCATTAACGTTCGTTATTTTTTTTTTAATTAAAAGGCATTTTAGTCTTTTTACAGTTAAGGATTGATTGTGTATTTTACCCAAACTTATTAAGGGACTAGTTGTGTGGTTAATTACAAACAGAGGTCATTTGTGGTTTTTTCTTTCACCATCCATCATGAGTCATGACCATCATCTAACGACACCACCATCATCAGTTCATCATCTATCATCTACATCGTCAACGTTCACCATCTTCTCCAAGGACTTCCGCCACCCACCTGTTCACTGCCCACTTGTTCACCACCACCACTTTTTTTCCGTTCACCACCCCACTCACACCGTCCTCATCAAAGGCCGACACCACCACCGGCATCCATCACCACCAATCAAACATGAAAATCCCCATTCAAACCTGCAAATCAAACCTAGCCAAACAATAACCCATTAAATTAGGCTTTAAGCCAAGAACTGAGACCTTCGTCTGACGGTCCCGAACGGTGAGTTTGACGGTGACTCCGAGTCCCTTCTAGTCCTTTCAGTTTCCTTCCCAATGTCTTCGCTGAACTTCTTTGGTAAGAGACCGAGTGGATCAGTCGTTGCTAGTGATTCTAGTTATGACCAATGATTAATTTGGTTCGTAACTTACTACTCGTAATTAGTTCCCACACATGATTATTAATAATGCCACTATTAATCAATCACATAAATCTCAAGTAACTTTCAGCAGCTTACAATAATATTAAATTTAGATTTTTTTCTATGCTACCCTTTGGACTGGCAAGGGGGTGATGTTCGTTTAAAACCCCATTGGCATAGGAGGCTTCGTCATTAAGTAACCCTGAGGTTCCTAGGTGCTAGAAATAAAAATACTATTGAATTCTTAACATGTATAAATATTTATTCAAAATTAAATTTTCTTTATAGTAAATACGGTAACATGAAAATAAGTTTGATGATGCAAGCTAGAATGTCAAACACGTTACTTCGACAACTAACAATTACTCATATATGTAAGTTTCAATGGCTTCATTTATTTTGAACATCATATATACACATAATAATTTACATGAATTACAAACCATCTTCACCCTCCTAACAACACGAACTCAAATGTAGATAAATTAAATAGCACGATTGCTATATGGTATACAACTATACATGTATAATGTATTTATTATTTTTCAAACTAAGACGTTGGGATAAAAAATGTCACAGTCCATTTCTTTGACTCTTTCATTAATTTTATTGCAACTGGCCGGCTACGATAGAATCATGGAGAATACACGTCATCAAGAATATTCACCGGAGAATATACTCCTTGATTGTAACAATATTACTAAATGTCTAAATCAATACATATTTTATCTTCCCAATTCGTCGTCAAACCTCCAAGTAGCAAGTTTATATAATTGTATACATACACACATGTTATTGATAGCAAATCATTATATCATCCTCGTTAAAACTGCTAAAATTTAGACAGAAAAGATGCAGTTTTGGAAGATTTTAAAGAAACTGATCGATGATATGTTGCCTGATTGGAGAGATGAGTTTCTATGTTATAAGGATTTGAAGAAGCAATTGAAGCGTATATATTCTAGAAATGATGGAAGTTATAAGAGGATGAAGTTGACCGAGGTTGATAAAGTCAACCTTGTAGCAAATGCGAAGGAGGTTGCTGCTTTCGTTGAATTATGTCACGCGCAGATCGTTAAGTTAAACAATTTCGTTCTTGATCAACAAGAGTGGTATATTATCAGAATTGAGGTAATTTCGATTTCTTTTAATACAAAACTTATGACTTACACATACCGTATCACGATTACGTCGAATCTGAAATTTGAGTGTCATGTGTGAATTTTAAAAATAAGTACCTATATATAAAAAATAATTCATAAATCCACACCAGTTATCAAAAGACAAACCAAAATAAAGCTTTAGTAGCAAAATAATGTTTATTTGCTTAGTTACTACATCTCTGAAGGTTAATTTTGTTTAAGGTTTGTTAATTTGGTTTAAAGGAATAATAACTTACATGATTTAGTAGATACCGAGGACATTTGGTCCAATGGTTTAAAAGATATTAAAGGTCGACTGGAGCAATTTGTTAGGGATTGAGCTATGTGTTTTTTCCCGGTGTGAATTTTCTCTTGGAAGGTGGATCGGGTCATCACGTTATGTTATTCGGACGAAAGTGTTATCCTCTTATCTCAAAATTCACCTACCATTTTTTCCTTGGTAATCTATAGGTGTTAAACGGGTCTTGTTCGTCGGTTGGTGGTTCAACCCGACACAAACCCGTTTTTCTTTTCTAATCCAAACGTGGCCCAAACCGAAAAACGTGTTGGACATATGAACCTGAACATGACACGAATATCCACGAGTTAACCCTCTAACACAACTTGTTTGACCGAAAACTTTATTTTATTGATTTGTTTAGGATGTTAATACTTTAAAATTACATATTTGTAACAAGAAATACATATTTATTGAAATGATGACGTTGTTATAAACCTTAATTATGTTAATTTTTTTTCTTGGTTTGAAATTATATTATAAATACCAATCCAAGTTAACTTATGACATACAACATAGTATATAAATAATAAATGGATTGAACGAGTCAACTAGCAAACCTAAACCTATTAGTTGACAAAACATGACCCATTTTTTTATATGGTTCAAACCGAAACCGACCTGAACCTATTATTTATAATAAACCCAAACCCATTAATACTAAGCACAAACAAACAAATTTTGTGTTAGGTTCATGCATCGTTACGAATTCACGCAATCACGCCCCTAGAAATCCACTGCTTTCTTTCTAGATCTTGCAGAGTCGGTCCTGAGGATTCAAGTGCTCGAGACGAGTAGGTATGAAATGCCCCTAGGCCCGACAAATTATCAATTATATGAACTAATTTTTTAATCGACGATTAATGTTATTACAATAAATATAGCAAAATCATAGTATTAGATTGACATACCATAATAGCTAACCCATGATTCATGAAGCTCGCCTACCATTCTTGGTAGCAAAGTCTCTAATCACGTATTCGTAATTTATACTTTTTAAGGTTTTGTTCTCGACAGCTATCATCACTAACCCGCAAAGTCTAATTTCTTCATCTCGTTTTTTCTTTTTAATTTGAGAAGTGGATGGTTCTTCATCTCGTTAATTTGACTAAATTCAATGATAAGTATAAGTTGTTTATTTTTAGTTAGGTGCTTAATATTTAATGAGTTAAAACCTAACGATATAAAAAACTATCATCATCATCGTACTTATCATTGAATTTAGTTGGGCCCCTAAAAATGTGGGCCATGGATGGCGGCTCATTTTTCCCTTGCTCACGATTCAATTGATTTAAATTGTTTTTGCTTTTTGTTTCACGAATTAAAAGGTTCTGGAAGGTAACCTGGTAGCAGCCAAAGATTCAGACCAAGAGTTGATGGAAGTTAGTAGAGATCTTGCAGATTTACATGGGGAGATAATTCTCTTGTTGAATTACATCACTCTTAATTACACTGGTATTTTTATCTCTAATGTTTATTCGAATTCAAATTAGTCTTCAAGCAATTTTATAATGAAATAACATGACAAATTATTTACGATTTTGAAGGTCTAGTGAAGATTTTAAAGAAACACGACAAACTAAGTGGTGAACTCGTTCGCGTACCTTTCATCCAAAAAGTTCTAGATGAACCATTTTACAAAACCGACATATTAAGTAATCTGGTGAAGAAATGTGAGACGATGCTTTCCCAGATTTCGTCGGTTAATGAACAACGGTTATTATCAACAAACATGGAGAATAGGTTTATGAAACTCACGCTTTTTGCGTTGGAAATATTGAGGGAGATTCGAAGTGGGAGTTCAACTGTAAGTATGTTTTCGTTACCACCGGTTCAACAAAGTATAGAGATGGAAGGTGTGTGGGAAAAGATTCAAGAAGTTGCTAAGTAAACTAATAACGAATAAACGTTGTGTATCATATCAACCTTTTCTTGATATGTGTTTTGATAAGTGGAAATTGGTTTCTTCATATGAGATGCTACTTTACTTGATACTTTTATTCGGTTTTTGCTTGATGTGATGTAAATCCCTACTTCTAAATTATAATCTACCATGTAAATAATTCCAATATGATAATTGATATATTTAGAACTTATGTTAAACTTATGCGCAGGCTCTTGTGTCTGCGTCGCGCATACCACACACAGACATTGCTATCCGCAGACTATTTGGTTTTTCGAAGACGTTTTATTAAAAAATGTACGCGCGAGCTCTTTGATGAAGACTTGGTCCACCAATTTCTAAGGTCTGCAGAGAGTTAAACACCACCACCACCACCCACTGTCCACCACTACCTTCACTCACTGTCCACCACCACCATCACTCATTGTCCACCACCACCCTCCACCACCACCCACCGCCATCCACCATCACCACTGTCGTCCACCACCACCATCGCCATCCACCCACCGTTTACCACCACCACCACTGTCCACAACCATCATCAGTACCGCCTACCACCACCACCACTCACTTTTACTACCACCCACCGTTTACCACCATCGTCTACCATTAGCACCGTTCATACACCACCACAAGCTTATTTTAGCAGTTTACAGACGTTAAGAAAACAAACAGTCTTTTTTTTTTTTTTGCAGACTGCAAAGGTTTTGTCCACCTCTTTTCCTACAAATGTTTGCAGATGTGGTCCGCAGACCGCATACGTTTTATCTCTTAAAAAACAAACTACGTCTTGCTTATTACCGACGGTGAATGAGAATACACATTGTTACAAGTTAGAATGTGTATAGTACGCACTTGTAGTTGTACATGACTTTTCTTATTTCTAGTACCTTGAGTCCGGAGCTCATGAACAATGAGAATTGGACGACCGGTGGGAACTTGATGATCAATGGTCGACAACGAATACAAGTAGACACTGGCTGCTAGTGACAGTCGGATGAGCGATAGAAACTTGAGTGTCAACGAAAACTACGCATCAGTGCTCGGTGAATTCCGTATACTCTTTATTTCATGTTAATTATGATATAAATGCAGCGATATATGTACAATGGGTGAGGTTATCATAAGGATGGTCCTTATAGTAAGTAGGCGTTGGGAGGGTATCAAACAGACCCCGATTGAGCTCATTTTAACGGCGTTGGAACCGTCTCGTCGAACTCTTTGTTGCCCCCAAAAACCTAAGCCCCCACCTGTAACACCCGGCATCTCGTATCACCAATATTGTCCGCTTTGCTAGCTCACAGCTCACGGATTTGCTTTTAGGCTGCTCAGGTGAAAACTTCCCAGGGGGTCACCCATCCCTGGATTGCTGTCAACTGAGCACGCTTAACTGCGGAGTTCTCCTCTCATCCGCTACCGTTAAGCCCTAAAACGCGTTGATGATATTAGATGCAGGACATTCCTTATGAACCAAGATCTCTCCTGTGTCACGGCCGATGTGGGATTCGCCTAGGGTGTTACACATGTGTATCACATGTATACACATGTGTTGGTTTGTGTATACATGTGTTACCTGTATACACAAAAATGAAGGGCCCATATTGAATCTCTTATAAGATGGAGGGCCCAGATTTAGTTAATTGGTTCACATAATATACATCTCATATATATATATATATATAGGTATAAAGGGGAAAAAACGTGAGAAGCGCAAGAAGGCACATGAACGTGCTACATGTCATTTGAGAAATTGTAAGAACGTAAAAAAAATTTACGCACCCAACTTTCATATATATTCATGGATTCAACTGGACAAAAATGTCGGACTGTAGTAATACATATACGGACTGATTGTGTAAAATACGTTTTGTAGTTATGAAAAAACGGACTAATGTATAAAACTTATCTATCACAAACAAAAAGTGGGTAAAAAAAAAGAACGGACCAAAGGGTAAAAAATACGGAATGCAGTTATAAAAAAGCGGAATGTACTTTCAGGATTACATAATCAATCTAAACTGGGTAAAAATACAGAACAAACAAAAAAAAAAATACGGACCACATAAAAAAATCGAAACAAACCATATCAATACTATACTAAAATTAAAAGTAATAAAACTCTCTATTATATTGGGTAATTTTTTTTAAATAAACAATAAACCTATAAAAGTTATTTAATTTATAAAAAACGGGTGGAAGTTGGGTTATTTAAAAAAAGTCTAAAATTGTTAATTATTCCATCTTTTGCCCCTTTAGTTAAAATATACGCACCCTTATTTTTTTATGTGGGAATGTGGAATCACTTAATTTTAACCGATGATTTTCTTAATCAAGGCTATAACTCTTTCTTATCTTTCTCATGGTTTTTCTCCTTTGTTATAATCATCTTCATGACAAGTATACGG
>WOUH02000003.1:8033800-8045981 GCA_009936405.2 Stevia rebaudiana | reverse complement strand
GGCAAGGTTGTCGGGTGCGTTAGATGCTACACAAGCGGAACATTTGAACATTTCAATATATGAGATCGTGTGGAATTTCCTACGCAACGCGCATGGGGAAATTACTAGTTCCTTTACATCGGTGTTGGTTATACTTGTCTTTATTTATTGCCATTGCATTTGAATTAAACAATTAAACAAAGAACTATAAACTATACACTTGTTTTTTTTGGGTACAATTTGAGTTTAAAATTTTCGATGGTCTTCGTATCGTTTTATGATGTCAACAATTGCTGGTTAATATAGAGTTTTTCTACATATTCAACATGTATTATTGAAAATTATGTGTTTTAATTTATATTATGGGGATTTTACATAATTACGCCAATGGTCTACATTAATATATTGACCTACATTAAAGTAAAAAAGGGATCACTTTAGCCGATCATATTTACGTACAAAAATTATTGCAATAACACCTATAATTGTCTATTTGTCTTGGTCTTGCTCATCACCCCCCACCCCAACCCCAACCCCAACCCCAACCCAACAGTTATGGAATTTAATAATATTTGAAAAATAACAAAAGGAAAATGTATATGGTGTTTTAAAAAGCAATTGCAATAAATTTTCACCTACATAAAGTGGACTATCTAAGTATTTATTTCCTTCATAACCACCATGAGTAAATGACATAGACCATATATGCGTCCCTTATTCATCATCACAATTTTTAATAATATATGGCCTTCTGATTAATTTTCATAAAAGACATTGAACGTTATGGTTGGCAATTTACCTAATTATATATATTGGAGAGGGAATAAGAAGCTTGATCTTTTGTAAATACTTGGGGCATGTTTGGTAATAAAATCGAGAAGGGAATGAAATTGACGATTTAATGAAATGAACAAGGAAAAAAATGATCATCACTAATAATCTATTATCTTATTTGGTTACCATAATAATGAAATAAATCATCTGAAGGAGCATAATACAATACATGACTTTGGTCATTGTTCGGATAATGGGTCGCATCGTGGTTCTGGTCGTAGGTTAGGTCATGGATCATTGTTCGGATAATGGGTTGGGTCGTGGTTCAGGTCATTGGTTGAGTCATGGTTTGGGTTGTGGGTCGTATGTAAGTCATGGTTCAGGTCATGGGTCAATTAATTATGGGTTGGGTTGTGTTTTGGGTCACGGGTCTGTTATATGGGTCAGGTTGTGGATCGATTCATGGTTTGTGCTGAGGTCTGGTAATGCGTCAGGCAATGGTTTGAATCATTGGTAGGTTATGACTCAGGTTATGGGTCGGGTCATGATTTGGATCATGGTTCGGGTAATGGATCATGTCATGGGTCGGGTAATGAGTCGGATCATTCCTCTAGGGAAAAAGATGGAAAAAAAACTTCCTCTGATCATTCTTTTAAGGAAATGAATGGGAAAAACACCACTACCACAAGGATTGAAAATCAAGAAACTAGAAGGGATCACAATCCTTATATAATAGTACATTTAATTCATATGTATAACCAAACATGTTATTATTTCATTACAACGTAATCCCTCATTATGTTAGCTTTATTCGTGAATACCAAATATCTTAAAAGAATTTGTAAACCGGTTAAGTAATGATCTTTTGATAATCATCCCCATGATTTCGTATACAACAAACAATGTCTCATTTAATCTTCTTAATTGATCAATATTAAATTATGTTGAGATCACGTTGTAGACTTTCATGAGTCCTAGCAAATTCCGTGATGGACTAAAGGTTATGTGTAATGGTCACTTAAAATAGGCTTGACCTTATTGCCACATAAGCGTCATTGAAGAGAGGTATGTATTAGTAAAAAAAAGTGTGTAATGAGGCTTGACCACCAAGTGAGTGATGAAGAAAGTAAATATTGATGTGGATAATTACTATTTGTTGATATTAAAATAAAAACACATACTAAAGGTATTGAATTTCATCACATAGTGACCATGGTCACTTTTCTTTCATCACTTCATGGTCACCTCTTTATGTGTAATGGAGAAAGGCTTGATGGTTATGTGACCATGTGCAACCCAAAATGGTTACTTGGTGGTCAAGCCCCACTACACATGGTAATGGACAATTAGAACTTTCATACTATATTAGTGAGTGTTCATCTCATATTCTCATCCTTTTCTAAACAAGGTTTTTTTTAATCTTGTTTCAAAGTAGTTCTCATCTTCTTTCAATGGTGTTTCCATATGTTATTTAATTGAAAACGCTTTAACAATATTCTTTTTTGGATGTTTTAATCATCTCATTTTTTAATTCATAAACGATTATGGTTACTAATGTCCACGCGATGAGCCGATGACAATAAAGTGTTATATGGTTAATGTTGGGTTGAAGATGATAATATCGTTCGACGTCAGCAATTATTATAGCACAATGAATCGAGTGTTCTCGGGCTGTAATAAATCAAATCATAGATTTTGATGGTGTGGGTCCTGTTGGATACCGGCAACCATCCAAAAATGTTTATCTAGTTTACATATATTTAATTAATCAGATATGACATTTAGGCAATGTTACCGGGAGATGAGGATAAGATTCGATCCAAATGGTTTTACTAATTTCATTGAATGTCCTTCTATTTGGTTCAAGAGAGTGGTTGGGTCAACACGTTGTCTCTGCTCGCATAACGGAAAAGTAATCTATTCGTCAAGATGATCTCAAATGGTAAGGCTTTCGATGTTAAAAAAACTAATCTGGTTTATCAAAACTTATACGAATGAGGTGGGACTTAATTCTAATTGAGTTTCTTTAATTTTTAGATAAATACGAGTTTGAGTGGTTAAAAGTAATGTTTTTTAAGTTATTACTTATCTAGTATATATATAGTTGTTAATTTCAAGAATGTTTGGATTATATTTAAGAAGTTTGAGTTAGCTTAATAATAGAGTTAGTTGATTTTCTATTAGTGCTTAAGAGTTACTATTTTGTAAAAGTAAAAAATTATAATAGTCTTTTTTGGTTGAGGTCAAATTCCGTGTCTTTGTTTATGGGTCTGATTTCCAACAGTTGGTATTATAACAAAATTTTTGATTGAGTAGCAAAATTTTTGATTGAGGCCAGGCGAGTTCAACTATTTCTTCAATCCAAGTAGTAAATTAAGAAGAAGGTTTAGTATAGAAGGTTGAAGTAGGTAACTATTGTAAACAAGAGCGTTACTTGGAAACTAGTACCGTATTGATAGATTTGGTACGGTATCCACTTTCAACCAATCTGACCGGTATTGATCCAAGGGTAACATTACCAATTTCTTGATTATTTTGTAAAGAGTACCGGTGCCAAACCAATAATGTAACACAATATTCTAGAATTCCGGTACCGGTACCGTTCCTATATCGATCTCATACCTAGTTGCCATGTTTATTTATGGCAAGAAGGTAGAAGACAATTAAAGAAAATAGGACCCAGTCCTTGAATCCATGTGAAAGAAAAAAAGAATGAAAACGAGAAACAAAGGCAAGAAAGAAAACAAGTTTAATTAAGAAATCAGGAAGAAGACCGAATCAAGATTAAGAGTGTGAATGTAGCGATTATAAATCTTGATAGAGTTAATTTATTATTTGAATGTTTAAATAAATAGGAGTTTGAGTATGTTAAGAGTTTTTATTCTTTAAGTTGGTGTTTATCTAGTATGTTTAATTGATAAGTCCCAGCATGTTTGGATTATCCATAATATGTCTGAATTGAGTTAATGATAAAATTATTCAAGTCTATAGATATGTTACCGTGATTTTAATACTTTTTTACCGATGAAAACATACACTCTGTACTCCTAGAATCATCATGTACCCAGCAAAAGTTTAGCCAGCAAAAGTTTAGCATACAACTAATTGGTTTGGAGATCAAATATCATCTTAGTATCTTACCACCTAGATGTCCCCTTGTGGACATTTAATTGATTTATGGGGGTAGAGGACTATTTAGAAAATCCTTAAAATAATACAAAATCGAAACCCTATACCACATATATATTTAAGTATAACAACACAGTAGACAAGATCATCATTCATCAATAATAATAGTCTAAACAAGAGTCTAGAGAAGGAATGAAGTGACGACGATACGCGACGTCTCCATTGATGGAATCGAGGGAGGGCAATGGAGGTCCCTCGAACAACCAAGTGATGACATCTTGTAGCGGCAAAAGGTATCCACAAGCTAGCATATAGTGTAGAGTTGTCAATGGATGGCAAATGATTTGAGTTGATGCTATACGTTACCGGGTGTAGTCATGTAGAGCTAAGAAAGAAGGCTTAGATGAGAGTACGACTACGCCTATAAGCCTGGATGATTTAAACTAAACGTACAAAAGACCAACTATATCTTGGATTTTCTTTTTCAAAATAACTCTTCATTCACCAAAACATTTCTAATATATGTCTCATTGACTTTCTTCCACCATAAAATTTACCCCGTGGCAACGCCTATGATAATATGGTCGGCCGCCTACGTTTAAAATCAATGATACTATTGGACGCCTCGAATATACGGGCAAACGCCTCTACTATATGCGCAAACACGTTATAAGTATGAGTGGACACTTATATAATACATGTGAATGTCTCTATTATATGAGCGGCGACGCCTCTACTTATATAAGTCGTGCACACGTATAATACGATTATCCGCATGTATAATATAGTTGAACGCCTAGTTTGAACTACTCTTAATTTTTTTAAAGATGATATACTTTTGACTATTGGACACGTGGTGCGTAGCAAGCGATCAACCATGTTTTATAGGTGCTAACGCCTATATTAGTTGAAATATTTGAGACAAAAAGAAATTAACTCGTCAAGGAACGAGATATTTTAGGATTTTTCCTTATATCTTTATACGAGTTCCTACTAGATGATAATGTTTTTAGTTACAACCCGAGATTCAAACATATGAAGGTTAAGAATGCACTACTGATTGTTTACTTTTTTAATAATAAGTACTCTTTGATAAAATATTTGAATTATTACTTTTATTCGTCTTTTTTGTTGCTATTTTAAATATAAATTCAATAAATTATGTTTGCACGTACACTCTAGCACAATAAATAAATCCCAACCCGACGACCCACCAAAATATTCAATACGGATAATGAGACTGGATATGCGACTAGGTTTGAATGTTCGACACGATTACCTAAACACACATACTTCCTTTATCTACGACATACACATACGTTTATCCTATATATCCGATTCGTACCAACTCACAAACAATTTTTATACTTTACCTGTCTTCAGGTAATAGAGTAATCTTTTCATCCACAAATTTTGATTTTTGTACTTCTAATTTCTTTGGGTAGAAAGCTTAAATAAAACTAAGAAATATCAATAAATCTACTCGAGAATCGCGGGTATACCCAATTGATAGTATGAGACCCTAAACGGGGTGTTGTTTTGAAACCGAGTGCCATCCCGAAAAGGTTTGAGACCCGGTATGGTCATAAATGCAACATATGAAAGTACAAGTGTAAATATGAAAAAGTTTCCAAAGACAGAAACTTAATTCCAAGTACATCCATGCATGAAGATTTGTATAGTTTTAAGTAAGCAAACACTTTCAATAAAAGATATCTCTTTCTTCCTTAATGACAAAAAAGAATCATTGGATAGCATCTACAATAAATACTTCACCATTCGACCATTCGACCATTCGAATATAACATTTTAAGGCTTTTGGTTTACTTCTTTTACGTACACGTACATATGCCTCCACATTTACTCCACGGAACGATCCATGCCACCATTTTCGAGGTTGATAGGCTGCATAATGGGTGGGATTTTAAGGCTTGTCTCAAGGTACGTTTATTTAATATTTATTTAATTATTTCGTCTATCTTCATAATATTTTAGACTGTTAGTCTTGTATTTCATGATAATTTACAATTCTTTAATAATAATAGTTGATTCTACAATTCCTTTTGTCTTAAAAAACATGGGTGGTCGACACAATTTATATGTAGACATATATTTCACATTTAGAGGCCACTTTAGTATACAAGTAAAAGTTTTTAACATGTTATATTCGTTCACAATTACGTGAACATGACTATTTGTAAGGCTTATGATTTATCAAAAAAAGAATTAGGTGTACTGTATTTATATATATGTGAATTAATGTGATCGATTCAAATATATATAGGTCATTTGATATGTTATATATGTAAACCTGATTTTAAAAAGTTAACAAAAGAAATTCAATGTGACCCTCCATATGATATAACATGTGTTATTTTTCATAAATTAATATGAGCTCTTCATTTTAAGATATAACACACAAACACACATATATAGGAGTGAGTTCATAAGAAACCGAAGAAACCTAGAAACCAATTACAACCATCACGAACCAATTATTTTACTCAAATTTGGTTTTTCATTTTTTATTATATTGTGATAAATGTAAAAAATGAAAAAAAAAACCTATGTCTCTAACATTATTATATATATAGTTACATCACATCAGTAGTTAAATGTATGTTGCAGCTTCCTGAGCTACGTACGTAATTTAATAAGTTACATTTACGTAATTTTATGAATTACGTATTTTCTAATTAATTTTTGTTTATTACAATTGTAATCTAAAAATTAAAACTTATGAAAAAATGATTGACTGGTAATAGTTTCCAGTGTTTTTTTACCAAGAACCTAATCCTATCATCGCATACATCAATTAACCAGAAAATTATGTCATACTTTGTTACAAGACTTCAGATATAATGTCAAGTTTTTTTTTTTTTCTGAGCTTCATATAGTGTATTAAGTAATAGTTTATATTTTAACGACATATTATGTAATATTATGTTATAACACATATTTACGATACATACAAAATAAAGTCAAAGGATCCGTTGTCTCCTCTGGTAAACTCAGTTCGTCGGATACCTTATTTTAAAATCCAGATAGAAAAAAGGGTTAAATACCTTTTAAATTTATATCTACCTTCTAACTAAAGTCTGTATAAAAGTTAACTTTATACTATAACTTTATTACTATTTTCTGTTTCTGCTATTATTATTATATATTGAGTCAACAGATAACTCGTAAGCTATAGTCCTATCAAACCCTTAAAATTAAATTTAATTTAATTATTTCCGTATATAAATAATAAATTTCTTTTTTATTCCTTTATTCATCATTTCTTTCCTAATTTCTTTTCATGGAGCCAACAAGTCAAGGAAAAGGAAAAAAGTTTTTATCTCAAGTGAAAAGAATGATACTCTGTAGCCCCCAGGTAAATCATCCAATACTCAAAACTCAAATATATCAATAACAAAATTAATACCTATTTCTTTAAATTTAATAGGTCGTGGGTACGAAAATTTACGCCACTGTCGACCTCGAAAAAGCTAGAGTTGCGAGAACTAGAATTATCGAAAATGAACCAACGAACCCTCGTTGGTTCGAGTCATTTCACATGTATTGTGCACATAACGTATCAAATATTATATTCACCATCAAAGACGACAATCCGGTGGGTGCAATTCTGATCGGTCGAGCATACCTCCCGGTTGAGGAGGTCATCAATGAGAACGAAGTCGATCGGTGGCTTGAAATACTCGATGAAGATCTCAACCCAATTCAAGGTCGATCTCGAATTCACGTGAAACTTAAATATGTTAGTGTCATTAGAGATAGCCATTGGTCACAAGGGTTGAAAGGTCCTAAATTTGGAGGGATACCCTACACGTTTTTTAGACAAAGGGAAGGTTGTGAAGTAACATTGTACCCCGATGCACATATTGTAGATGATAATATTACTTCGTACTTGGTCTCCGAAGGGTATTACGCGCCCCAAAGATGTTGGGAGGATGTTTTTGACGCAATTAGTAACGCGAAACATTTGATTTATATAACTGGTTGGTCTGTTTACACGAAGATCGTGTTGATTCGTGACCCGAGGAGGCAAAAACCGGGTGGGAACATGACGTTGGGTGAGTTATTGAAACGCAAAGCCGATGAAGGAGTTAACGTGTTAATGCTTGTTTGGGATGACAGAACTTCGGTAGAGGCGCTAAAGAAAGACGGTTTGATGGCGACACATGATCAAGAAACGGGCGATTATTTTCGTGATACAAACGTCCATTGTGTTTTATGCCCTCGTGAACCCGATGACCAAAATAGTTATGTTCAAGGGGTTAAAGTTGCTACAATGTTTACTCATCATCAGAAAACGATCGTGGTCGACAGCGACACCCAAGGCGAATCATCGGGAAAGAGACGGGTTGTCGCATTTGTTGGTGGTATCGATCTTTGCGACGGTCGATACGATTCACGCGATCACTCATTATTTCGGACTTTAAAAGACGTTCACCATGATGACTTTCACCAACCAAACTTCACCGGAGCCACGATCTCACGAGGCGGGCCCAGAGAGCCTTGGCACGACATACATTGCCGGCTCGATGGCCCGATCGCGTGGGACGTGTTGTACAACTTTGAGCAAAGGTGGACCAAACAAGTCGGAACCGAATATATTTTCACGCTACCCGAGCTCGACAATTTCATAACCCACCCTGCACCGGCCCCAACCGCGGTAGACCAAAACGCGTGGAACGTTCAACTCTTCCGGTCAATTGATGGTGGTGCGGTGTCGGGGTTCCCGGAAAATCCCGAAGAAGCATCCATGGCCGGACTAGTTACCGGAAAAAACAACGTCATTGATCGTAGCATTCAAGATGCGTATATTAACGCCATACGTCGTGCGAAAAGCTTCATCTACATCGAAAACCAGTACTTTATCGGGAGCTCATACGATTGGAAAACAACGAACGAATTCAAAATTGAGGACATTGGGGCTTTAAATCTGATACCGAAGGAACTCTCGCTTAAAATTGTGAGTAAAATCAAAGCAAATGAGAGGTTTGCTGTGTATATCGTGATCCCGATGTGGCCGGAAGGGATCCCGGAAAGTGGATCCGTTCAGGCGATTTTAGATTGGCAAAGAAGAACGATGGAGATGATGTATAAAGATATTGCTTCTGAGATTCGTGCTAGAGGGATTGAAGCAGATCCGAGAGATTATTTGACATTCTTCTGCCTTGGCAACCGGGAAGTTAAAAAGCCCGGCGAATATGAACCGCCGGAGAAACCGGAGCCGGATTCCGATTACGGTAGAGCACAAGAATCACGGCGATTCATGATCTACGTTCATGCGAAAATGATGATCGGTAACTACTGCACTACTTTTCTGTACAGATTTTAAACCGATTAAAATGAATCAAAAGATTAAAACCGGATAAAATTACAACTAAGATCGGTTTTCGGTCAATTCCATTTAAAATCAAAACTGAATTTGTAATTCCATTTTTGTTTCGATTTTGAAAAATTTAAATTCAGTTACCGAAATTACACTGAACAACATATATATAACGCTAATTTAAATTTGACATGTAACCCGATTTTATTCGATGGTAGTTATATAATGCAACCCAATAACAAACAAAATAAAATAAATGTATAAATGTTATTCAGTTTTACCTTTTAACTACCCGAATGTGTTTTGATTCAGTTGTATGTTTTTAACATTGTTCTTCAAATCAACGACTTACTTGCAGTTGATGACGAGTATATAATCATTGGGTCAGCTAACATCAATCAAAGATCAATGGACGGAGCGAGGGACACCGAGATTGCAATCGGTGGCTACCAACCGAACCATATCTCGGTTCAATGGCCAGCTCACGGTATGATTTATGGGTTCCGGATCACGTTGTGGTTAGAACATCTTTATTACATAGATGAGGTGTTTCGGCATCCAGAAAGCCTAGAGTGCATTCGGAAGGTAAATGCCATTGCAGATGAGAACTGGAATTTGTATTCGAGTGCAACTTTTGATGAAGATCTTCCCGGTCATTTGCTCCGGTATCCGGTGGGTATTTCTGATGGTGGAGACGTTACGGCGTTGCCGGAGTTTGAATTCTTTCCGGACACCAAAGCACGTGTTCTTGGGACAAGATCCGTGCATCTTCCTGCTATTCTAACCACTTGATACACTCATTAACTGTAATTTAATTTAATATATGGAATGATTTGACATAGAATATTATTTATAAGTTCTATTATCGTGTCCGTTTATATATCGTCCATTTTATTACATTCTTCGTTTTTATCAATCGTTCATTTTATAACAAATATGCACTTTGACCCTTGCCATATATATGGCAACCGTGAAGCAAATATTACCATAGTTAGAAGGTACTATGGAATAGGGTACTCACAAGGTAAACAAAGTCGTAGGTTGCACTGATCGTAGTCACAAATGTAGAACATGATAACATGAGGAGCACGGCATGATATGTTTTTGACCTTGGCTCATCATCACCTATATCGTCGTCCTCATATAAATAGGGTATCATTGCTAAAGGCACAAAAATCGATATTGAATAAGAACACGCGATATAAATGAACTCTTATTATTGCAACTACGAAAACTAGCTCAAAAACTTAATTAGAATAACCCTAGACTTGGTCATGTTTATATAGGCAAGACCCGACTTGGTCAACAAGTTATTTAAAACTTTAAAACACTTGTTATTAGAGTTACATGGGCCGGTCCATATCACCGACTTGTGATAGGCCCGTACTCTGGAATTAAACCCAACAGTTTCTCTATCTTTCTTTGAGGCCGAGTACATGATGGCTAGCTAGGCTAGTTGTCAAGGAGTGTGGTTGCTTACCTTGTTAAATGAAGTAATTGGTTTAAGTTAACAAGAAGTTGCACTGCGGATTAATAGCACATCAACAATAACTTTGGAAAAGAATCTAGTTTTTCAGAGTCGAAGAAACACATAAAGCATTAGGAAGAGTAAAGTTTAGAGAGATGCAATCTTTGCTCGGAATTGAAGGCCTCCATAGTTAAATCTGGAATTAGGGGGTAATTGTTGAAGTTAATTCCAGAGTAGGCCCAAGCAAGTGGGCTTGGAGCTGTAACCCGTTTATCCTAATTAAACAAGCTGGTCTAATTAGCTCAAGAACAAGTCGGTTTAGAGTAGTAATGAACTAAAATTCTAGTAAAATACGAAGATTGATTAGCAAGCCATGCTTAACCTATATGTAGAGCTGTCAAACTGTGGTTAAGGTATGAGTAATTGTATAGTGGTTTTGAGTTAACTTTTCATACGTCAAATCTACGTGTGGTTTTCTGTTTTGATATCGATTCAAACTCTTAGATTATGGTATATATATTTTCAAACTTAATAATAATTTATAAAAAGGTGTTGCAGGCAATTTTTATCTCAACTATTTTGCCAAATAAGACGTGCTTGTTGTTACAACAACATTCAACAAAAAAGTATAAGATGCATAAGCTACGCCTACCAGTCTACCACATGGTACTAGAGAAATTTACACACACTTAGATTGGAGAGAATTGTGCAACTTTAATTTTTCTAGTTTTTCTTTGTAATTAATATGTCATGGTTTGTAATCTTGGTTCTAGTTTCGTGTTGGATGCTTGTTTTTACCTTTTAACAATACATTCTTCTGCCACTAAAAAATAAATAAGGGTGGAAGAAGTTAGGTTTTGGGGATGTAGTGAAGGTGATGACTGTGTTCACTTTTCAGTGTGTTCTTGTTGTACTCGTATTTGTCAATCATCTCGCCTATCCACTGCATTTCCTTCTTTCTATGTTTCCTTTCTCCACATTAATCAGCAACATCCCCATGTACCCGTATTTTGAGCAGTACCACGTGGGTGGGACGGTATCACCATTGGTAACGTTGTCACATCGCTTCCACTTCAGTCACCTTGCTTCTCATCCCAATACGACTCCCACCACTCTAACAAATAACTTCTCAAAACGTTTGTGCTTTAGAATCTTATACCTTAGATAAACGTTAACAATTTATGATTGTTTTTTGATATGTGGAAATTATTTTATAGCACATATTCTACCAAACATAACGTTGTAGATTTGTAGCAACATAGCGCAGTAATAGAATCCACCCTTATGTAGTTATGTATGTAGGACTGTTCACGAGCCGAACCGAATCGAACAAAGGCCTGCTTGAACTCGGTTCGGTTCGGTTTTACGTTTTCGAGCGTAAAAGTGTTTCTCGAACTCGGTTCGTTTTAAAACCGAGCTGCTCGGTTCGGTTCGTTTCTGCTCGGTTTCATAATTTTACATATTTAGCCATCAAAACATAAGCATTAACA
>WOUH02000003.1:7995701-8024478 GCA_009936405.2 Stevia rebaudiana | reverse complement strand
AAACCATCGCTTAAATCAAAATTCCGCATACACACATTTGACTCTAAATTCTCCAACGAACACAATCGTGAGATAAATTTTCTAGGCTCAGGATTTGTCCAATCATCTCGGTGCGTTTATCCAGGCATCTAGGTCATGCCTTATCTGAATACCGAGTGTTACATTTATATATAGGATTATGATCAAATGAAAACCACTAAAATTCGTGAAAACCATGAAAACCACTATAAATCACGTGTTACATATATGTAACTTGTATATTACACGAATATATATCGTAATATTTACATATATGTATATACGTGATGAATGGTTTTCTTGGTTTTCAACAAACATTGGTTTTCAAAAGAACTCTCTCGTATATATATATATATATATAGGAGACAGATCCAATACATATATGTACGATACAGTCAGAACATGCCACGTGTACAAAGAAAAAAGGGTATAGGGTATAGACGTAAAAACACGTTTTCAAGAAGAATTTATAATTATACAAACTTTAACCTTTTTTTAAATCACATAACTTTTTAACCTTTCAGTATTTTTTTTTTTTAAATTACATCATTAAATAGAGATTTTCATTAAATTTAATTCGAGTATAGTATTGATATATTTTTTTTTGCGATTTCTTTATGTGATCTGTAATTGTGTACGTGTTCCGTGATTTTGTGGTACGTTATTATACACTTGGTCGTATGGCCGTGATCCATGATTTAGCGGTGCATGATTATACACTTAATCTGTATTTTATGTGTATATTTGGTCCTAATCCGTGATTATACACGTGGTTCGTGATTTCGTGGTACGTGATTATACACTTGGTCCGAATTTATGTGTGTAATTTGGTTGAGGTCCATAATGATTCACTTGGTCCGTGATTTATACTCCAGGTCCGTAATTACTTTAATGACGTTTCTACCCTTTTAGAGTACCTGATGCGTTATGTATGTTTATTTATGAAACATTAATTACGGTTTTGCCACCACGTTAATCTGGGTTCTCAATTAAATCGATTTAACAGGTAAAATTGCATCCTACGATTAGCATGGTTTTCGTTATATGTATTTTAACCGCACCCTATATATATATATCATAACCGCGCACTTCAAACGAAGGTTGATTAAATATTTACATTATGTTAGTGATATGGATATAACATTATATCTACACTAGAACTCAAATTGTCAACCGCTTGTGGTTTTTTTAAGGCTAGAGTGATATTACTTTTTGTGTATCTTTAGCATGCTTTTACTAAATTAATATAGTTGATAATTTAGTATCAATTCAAAGTTTTCTTTTGCTTCATGTGATCTATGCATAATAACTATTTTCATATATTAATTTGAAAATTGTCATTCTCCTTTCTAACTTTGGTATTTTGTTCCCATCGACTTCATCAGTTCAATCCAGACCACTAACACTGTTAAATAATTTAGTTAAATATAATGGTATTTTAGATATTTTACTGTTAACAATTAATATTGAATCTATTAAAAGTTGTGTGTTACTTTATATTTAAAAATAAAGAAAACTACATTAGAATATCATGATCATCATCTATCATCATCATCTAACCATCCTCATCATCGTTTCTCCATCATCATCATATCACTTGCATCTTCATTTTGTTCTTAAAAGAATTTCCTTTTCATTTATATCTCTTTATCTGGCAGCTACCAAAACCACCACCGCCCACCACCACCACCCCCAATCGAAACAAATCCTCGCCTTGCATGTATTTTGAACCAAATCAACAACATTCATAGGTTCTTTATGCTGAAAACATAAAAAGCAAACAAAACACCAAATATGTCTTCAACATGTCAACAAATACACACTTAAACAAAGAGAAGACAACCCACCCTAATGTTCTTGTTATAACAACCGCATCACTTTCATGGTGAACTTACTAAACCCTAAATCGTGAAAAAAGAAAAACACCTTTCTTTTTTTATAAGAACCCAAGAAACTTATAACCTTATAGCATTATTAATATATTACCAACATGTAGAACTAACGTCCTATAACTAATCTCAAATACTTCACATTGTTTTTATCATATGAAAAGTGTCAAAAGTAGAACAAAGATGCCAAAGACGCGACCAAAACACACAAAGAACCAATCTTTCCCAAATGAACACAAACCGCATAAATAGAAGAACGATTAGCACCCGCAACAGAGATTAGATGTTCAACAACTGAAGCGAAGCCATATATGAGGAGACTGGTAACCGAGAACATGATCAACTGAGGGTGAGTTTGGAAAGGGAAGCCAGGTAACCCTTGTGACTTGATTTGTACAAACGCAAGAAGCGCGTTGATTATAAAACTAAGTGTCGAGCGGGGCATGATGACACTTTCTTCACTAAATGCTACTTGAGGGTAATAGTGAGCCCATAAGTGGCTCACTAGACCACCTAGCATTGTAGCTAGAGTATATATGTGGCACATGCAATGGAACAAATAAGTAGTTGTGAAGATAGTGAGAATCTTGGTTTTCGCGGGTTGTGAATCGATGGCGATAGCTTGTTCTTCTGCCGGAATATCAATAATCATGGTGGGTTGAAACATCATATTTTTGGTTTGGTTGAGGTTTGAGAGATTGAAATAAAATGAGGTTGTTTTAATAGGCTCTTGAACGTTAAGATATGGAAATTTCCTAAATGTCGCTGTCTTGGTATTTGGCAGCTGTTGACTCGTTGCATATTATACAACTTCCGAACCGACTGAAGCACAACAAGTCAACATTATCAAAAACAGACTAACAATATACTATTTGGTCATATTTTCACCTGCCACTTTTATCATTCTTATATCTGGAATCTAGATGATTTCTGAATGTTATGTTTTATGTCTATGATCGCACCTTTAGTTTAAGTCTTTAAGATCATAAATGATATTATTGGAGCTATTGCTTGAAGCTTTGCTTTATTTAAAGAACTATAACACCACATCAATAGCAATTTACCCATGACACATTAATTAGTTCCTGAAGATCAACAAAACAAATTAGTTACAACTCAAGCTATCATTCAACTAAATGTTAAAATTTTGAATTATACGCATATTATATTGAATATATACTTTAATATTACTAGCATATAAATGAGAAGTTTAATTATGGTTTGTTTGAATATTATAAATAGAAGAGTAAACTTTATCAATCATTGTAATATTGAAGGTTCGAATGGTAATGTTTTGAATTGGCACTTTGGCAGTCGATCAGACTGTGACCGGTGATGGACTTTAAAATAATATTCGCGAAGAAAAGTGAGATGATCACCAACACATGTAATGTAATATAATATAATATAATAAAGATAGCATTCTATTTTTTTTAGGCTTTGCTTACCTCACCAAAGAGCATTTAGAGTCTCTAAAAATATTTTAGAGTCTCTAAAAATATTGTAAATGAGTTTTTTATATGATAGAGATTGGTTGAAAGTGGTTGTGAGTAGAGAGATATAGAGAAACTAATGAAAGCAGTAAATATAGAGAAACTGATGAAAGCAGTAAATATAGAGAAACACTGTTCATTAAAGTAAATTGGAGAGAGAAAAATGTAATGATAAAGGTATAAAAACTATTATTTAATTGAATAGCAGAGAGAAAAGTAGTGATAAAGGTATAAAAAAATTATTATTTAATACAATAGAGAGAGAAAAAGTAGCGAGGTTTAGTAAATTATAGAGATAAATATAGAGATTCTAATGTGAATGCTCTAAGACCGGATTTCAATTGTCTCTTTGTGTTTAATGCTTCAGAGACTAGTCGGAGCTCGTCCTATGGGAAACCCTGCATTTGTGTAAACCCAGTGACTTTGCTTAAGACTATGCGGTATACGGGGCTTGAGTGGGCATGCCACGTAGGAGAGAGAGTGGGTAAAGTGAGTGAGTGAAAGGGTGGAAATGCATGAGGTGAGTGGGGGCTTGAGTAGCTAAAAAGTAGTGTGTTGACGTGGTGTTTTGTGATTGGTAGGATGATAATGTGAAATATGATGATTGGTTAGAAAAAAAAAAAGAAAAAAAAAACATTCAAACACACCACGCCTTGACCCCAATCACGCTCATGCCAATAACGCCCCACTCACGCTCTAGCGGGGCAGTGTTTGAGGCTTTATTGCACTCACCCATAGAGATGCATAAACCGGTTATAAAAAAACCGAACCGGTTTTTTTTATAAACCCAAACCGGTTTTTTTATTAACTGAACCGGTTAGTAACCGGTTTTAAGATTAGGAACCGAACCGGTTAACCCAAATAATCGGTTTTAAACCGGTTTTTTTTTTAACGATTTTTTTTTGGTATAACTTATGAAACAAATAAAGAAGATTACATTTAACAAAATTACTAAAAAGCTCTCTTATATTAAACAAAGTACATTACGATACGAAAAAATTAAAAATAAAAAAGACACGTTGACTTGTCGAGTGCCATTACGATTACAAATTCGATTACAATTGTTTCACAAACATAAAGGACATGAAAACTAAAAACGACAAACATAATTGCGGTTTATGAAATCTAAAAACGACAAACATAATTGCGTATAGAGTTTTTTCTTCATAAAATTAAAAACGCTTCGGTTCTTTAATTTTTAAACACTTGCTCTTCAACTTGTTGGAGGAGATCCGGTTTGAGGTTGAGTTTTGGGACTATTTTGGCGCATCCATTCATCTATTGCTTAGTCTTCATCGGAAAGTAGTAAAGTCCACCCTTCTTCCACTTCCACCCCGAATATCGGTTCTTCCACCTCGAGCTCGCATTCAAAATTAGACGTATGTTGTACTCTTTCCATTGCATCCAAGTGGTCTTTCAAGCAAATACACATCTCTAGACTTGAAAGAGTAAGCCTTGTCATTCTAATTGATAAAACTCTGCCACTAAGAGAAAAAGCCGATTCCGAAACTACCGTAGAAGCTTGGACGCTTAGTAAATCACGGGACATGGCAGATAGAATCGGAAATTGTGTTTGCCGTTCTTTCCACCAAGCCAAAATATCAAAGTTATCGAATTCATCCCCATTCATACTTTCGATCCAATCCGTACCAAAATACCTTCCAAGTTCGCTACTTGAACTTTCACCACGAGCCCTTTTATGCACTTTATTTTAAAATGTTACACATATTAAGTTTTTTTATTAGTAGAGCTAGTTGAAGAATCGGCAACCGTTTGTTGTATGTTTGATATTGAACCATATTTTTGTATATAAACATCAAACATATTTTGCATAGACGTGTGAATATTATTCATTGCATTTATAGCCAAATTTGGGTTAACTTCTTCACCCAAAGCACCCATAATGGCGTCAACCACACCGATTCGTTGTAACATGGGTTTAATGCCAATGCACAAGTGAAAACGGGTGATAATTCATCAAAATATTTTAAGATTTTTTGTTTCATTGGTAACATCATTGTTTGAAAAATAGTCCCTTCCGGTTCAAATTCATTTAATTTTTGTGTCATTTGTAAAATTTGGTAAATAACCAAACTACTCATGGGATAATATACCCCCGGCAAAGAAGTTGATGCTTACACAAAAGTTCCAAGTAAACCCGTATTGGCTTCAACCATATCCCATTTGCTTTCACTAAAACGTTTAACCTTACGCCTATCGGCTAAGAGCATTCACATTTGATGCTTTATCTATAACTATATAATTTAACTAAAAACCATCACTCTATAAATTTATGTTTCACTTTTTAAAAATCTCTCACATCTCATTAATCTTTATTTTCTTTTTTTATTATTTCTTTCTCTTTCTTTTATATACAATCTTAACAACCAACTATTTTGTCTTATTAGTGCTTTTCCTTTAAAATGCTATATAAAGAATTGAAATTCATGACACCAAATAGAAAATAATCCGAACATCTGGATTTTTCAATATCATGTATTCATGTCTCTCAATTGAAATTCAAGTTAAGTGACATCTATTTAGCATCAAAACCACTAATACCCAAAATGAATAAACAAACAGACCAAATTGACATTTCCCTTTTTATAACTAAACCTTTTTTGCAACGTGAATTAAAACCATCAACTTAAACTCTTCCACTTTAATGTAAGTCATTCAACTCATCAAACCTACAATATAAACATATCATCATTTAATAAATAAAGAGTATCTTGTATACTCAATAACCCAAAAAACAATGGGCAATACTATCAAATAGGTTCGGTTCATAACGGGGTATGATATCATTGGCATATGTCCCCCAATATGATCACGTCGAATAAATATACGACGTTTCCTTGATGATTGTCCATCATCATTAAGATCAACATCACCATCATCTTCAGACGATATAGATGCCAACAATTTACGAAAAAAAGTACAAGCCATCTGAGAAAAAAAAAACAAAAAGGATAATGTAAGGGTCATAAGGCTTGATTGTCATCATAAACTACCAACCTCCAATTTATTTCTAATTCTTTAAAATGGAACTCTACAGCATCAATAACTTTTTAATATTTATTGATATATCAATCTATCAATGTGGATATATTCACAACCTAAAATCACATAGAAAGAGTAAAAAAGCCAAAGACACATGAACTGCTATGTGAAAAGGTCGATTATTCTTTCATAATTAGCTAGCTTCTTTTTAATCAAATTTTGATTACAACTCTTATCTACCTTTAGGTAATTTAGTTCATAAGTATTGTTTCAAAAATTCCAACTCATAGCAGTAACCGAGTAAGTTGATTGAACAATTTTAAGACCTCCTCAACTACAATGATTTTTGAAAAAAAAAAAAAACAATTGATGCAGCTAATATAACACATTAAATAAACTGAACAACCTTAGTCCTTATCAAAAGATTTTAAAAAGAGTTTAAACTTTAAACGCACCATATCTTTTATTCAATCAAACCATTGATAAAAAGAAAACAAAAATATCCAACCTTTCCACTAGGGATGATATGAAGATTCACTGCTACAATAATACGCACATAAAAGGGAAATATTCATAAGGCTTGATTGTCATCATAAACAAATAGGTATGTTCATCAACTACAAAGCAAAGGGAACATAAATAGATCATGGAACACAAAAAAAAAGATAAAAATCTCAGCAAAAACAGAAATTAGGGCTATATACAGGAAATGTGAAATTAAGCTAGAGATGAAATTAAGCATACTATTGGACTCTGAGTAACAAAATTAGAAGAAATTAATCCATCTACAACATTTTCACAGGCCAAATCAATCCACATGATCAATTTCAAGATTTCCATCTCTAGGAAAAGTGAAAGACGAAGAAACCAAACCTGTGTTACAAGCCTTGAAAACCTACACGCAGACGAAGTTTAGACGAGAGGGAGAGGAGATCGATGTTGAGCCTTGAGAGGAGATCGATGCTTATTTTGGGCGTTGTGTGTGAAGAAAACGAGGGAAGGAAGTGTGTTAGTTGGAAATAGAAGTTTACTTGTTCTGTAGTAATAAGTAAGTATAGAGATTTTGGTTCCCTTCAATTAAATTTTAAAGATAAAGAAATATAGATAGAGAATCTGATGGAGGAGAATTTGGTGAGTTTTTAGTAAAATTTATAGATAAAGATGCTTTTAAAGCATCAAATGTGAATGCTTTTAGTAAAATAAAAAAATTGGTTTATTGCAAAATAAAAATAGATTGGGGTTACGATTACAAAATGACTGAAATTTAAGGGGTCAATCTATCAACAATCTTAAAAGACATCTTCAATAAATGTATTCCCCACGCCGCGTCCAAAGTCCAAAAAACTCGGTGAGATTACGTGTTTGCATACCTTGAACAACATCCAGATAGTCAAAACCCTCTATATATATCACCCAAAATTCTTCCCAATTTTCAACGCAATTACAAACTTTGACAAAATTCCTCAAATTCAAATGGTGGCAAAGATGAAGAAATGGTCGCCGTGGCAGCATCCGCCACCGCCGGCCGTCGCCGGAGCCAAAAAGTTCCGAGTGAAGATCGAGCGGATAAAGCTAGAAGGATTCGAACACGGCGGCGGAGGCGGAGAAAAGGCTATGGGAGTGGAATTGCGGTGGAAAGGTGAACGGAAACATGGATTGGCGGCTGTCGGATTTCATCGCCGGCGACAGGGAGAGCGGTGGTGCAAGGAGAGAATCGTGAAGAAAGGGGAGGTTATCGTGTGGGAGGAAGAAGATGAATTGGAGAATATTTGTTTGTTTTCAATGGCGACATCCGATGGTGATGGATTTGATCGTCACCAATTTGTTCCTTGGATTGTGACCGTCAAATTAACTTATGTAAGTTTCATTTCTTAAGTAATTGACTAGTTTTTAAGGGAATCAAAAAGTTTTCAAAACTAATCTCATACCCGATTGACTTAACGATTGATGCATTCAGGGAGAACACATCAAGGGGAAATTGACGAAGATCGGGAAAATATCACTTGATTTAGCTGAATTTGCTTCGAAAATTGAATCTCCGATGATCGAGAAGAAACTTCCGATTGATCTCGTGGTGGCCGGATTGACTACACAAGCTACAATCTCGGTAAAGTTTTTGATCGGATGAATCCAATTGTAGTTTGTACAACATTTTAATGCACATTATGTTAATTAAACACGCTAACGATCATCTCTTGTCCACCACAGGTTTTGCTGAGTTTTGTGGAAATTAGAGACTCTGTCGAACTTGTTTCTGAGTCGAATCAGTTGGACGATGTTCAAGTTGTACGAACCAAGAAGAAGCAATTGAGTCTGGAAAACGTGAGTTTGTCGGACTCGGATGACTCAGTTACATTCGACTCGGATGAAACATCAGAGTCACATACCACGACTCCACCTTCTTCTTCGGTTGTCGTTCATCCAAATATGGACAAAAAGATCGGGATCTTCGATTGGAAGAGACGACGATTGAATCTTAAACCGGGAAAAACAAAAGTCGAAGATTCCCAACCCGTAACATTGTTCTCTAACGACTCAGTTACCTCCGGTCAAGAGTACACGACTCTAATGCAAAATTCGTTTCAAAATACATGGGAAACAAGAGACTTTGTTAGTCGAGACGGTGAATCAAAGCTTAATACGCAATCATTCTTCGCTTCTTTCGATCAACGTAGTAATAAAGCAGCCGGACCAAGTGCTTGTACCACATTAGTAACAGTTATCGCGCATTGGCTCATGTCAAATGACTCGACCACCATGCCAACGGTTCAACAATTTGACACCCTCATTATCAACGGTTCATCCGAATGGCGAACCTTGTGCGAAAACAAGACCCACGTGGCCGAGTTCCCCGACAAGCATTTTGACCTAGAAACAGTGTTACGTGCCGGAATCCGTCCGTTAACGGTTTCCCGTGAGAAATCATTCGTAGGGTTTTTCAGTCCTGAGAAATTTGAATCTTTAACGGGAGTAATGTCGTTTGATGATATTTGGGATCATGAAATCAGTCCGAACCTAGGGGTTTACATAGTGCGCTGGAACGATCATTTTTTCGTATTGAAAGTGGATGAAGACGGTTACTATATTATCGACACTTTGGGTGAACGGCTCGTTGAAGGGTGTGAACAAGCGTATATCTTGAGGTTCGATAATGGCTCGTGTTTGACCGATAGTGAAAGGAACCATGTGATTTGCAAAGGGAAAGAGTGTTGCAAAGAGTTTATTAAGAGGTTTTTAGCAACCATACCACTTAAAGAGCTTGAAATCGAGGAGCAAAAACAGGCGGTTCCTTATTACTCGTTGCACCACCGTTTGCAGATCGAATTCAACTTCTGCAAAACGGTGTAGTCGACACCTCAGTGATGAGGTGCACAACTTGTATACATTGTATATATATATATTTGTATATATTAAGTAAATTAATATACTCTTTGACATGTTATGTTTGTATAGTTTCAATTCAAAATACAATGACTTTTAACTAACTTATGGTGTAATGGATAATACTCGTCAAAATTAACCACCTTATATTCTTTCAACATATGATCTATTGATACCATAAAGCTAATATATATTCTTTTAAAAGCATTAAAGATAGTCACGCTTAAGAATACTATAATGGGAATTATAAGTAATGTTTATTTTCATTTATAAAATGATATTGAAATATAATATTCATTTTTTATTATTCTAATCAATTTCCTTAAAAATGAGAATTTGAATAATTTCATATTGTTTCATATAAGTGAAACCAGGTATGGTATTTTGACAGCCATTTTCACATATAAACATAATGCAAAAGTTTTTAGGATCGGTGTCGAAAATCTCGCAACTTCGTGGCAAGCCCAAGGAAGTAGAAATCAGATTGAAACACAAAGATGTTGAAGATTATATATTGCCTCATATAAATGCAGATTTACGAAATAAACTCAACAGAGGAAAGCGTTTAAAAGTTGTTTTGATCGATCCGAATGACCATAAACACACTCACAAACTCGAACTTTACTTCGAGTCTGAGTACTATAGAATGAGTGGAGCTGCGTGGGGTGATTCAGATATGTGGCATACATTTGAGTTCGAACTTTGCAAAGTTAAAGATGGAAAATTTCAATTTTTTTTTACAATAAAAAGTAGTGATTCGGGAAGTGGTGGAGATGATGATATATTTGTTTTTGAACAGTAGGGATTCTATTAAAGTAAAATATTAACCAGACACTAAGAAACAAAGTACTTCAAAACAAGGTTCCAAAAGTCACTAGGCGGTCTCAGGTCGGTTAACTAGGGGGTTTAGAGAACTCGAGGAGTACTCAAACATGGTAATTACCAAGAATTTTATTTTTCCGAGAGTATATATATGTCAAATATCATAACTTTACTAATATCTAAAAAGTACATGTTTAAATCATTAATCGCGTTAAACTATTTCATCTATAATCATAATATATAAAAAGAATAGATACATCACAATGGCATAATATCACATATCTTGGACCTCCTCGCTGACTTTAACCGAATGCTTGAACCTCCTTGGAATAGCATAAAATTGTCTAGGAATACCTCCTTGAAGCGAGTAATCGACGCTTAAGAGTATCGGACAAACGTGGTCCTGGTATATGAATCTTTACCAAACATCTTTACAATAGGTTGTTTTATGACTCCAAATCGCGATCTTCGAATTATACGGTTGCAACTTACCATTGATATTAATTTAATTGATAATTATTATTTTTGATTGATAAAAAAAGTCAAGCGATTAGATCTTGGACAGTTTTAAAACACGATTGTTGAAAAAAGACGATAATTAGTATTTAGTATTTACACGATTGAAACCCTGAGTTCCATCCTCTCCAGCCTTCGCGAGATTCTTCCGATTACAATCTTATTCCTCCTGCAAGCCCTAATTTTTCTGTCGCTCACAATAGGAACATTGTTTGATCTTCTGATAAACAGTTTAGATTGTTTAACAAGAGGTGAGTTACGCTGGTGGCGAGATGGTCTGTGATGTTCGCTGAATCTAGACGTTTTGTTTGTTCAATTCAAAGTGGGTCAATTGTTTGCTGATTGTTGATTGTATGTGTAATTTGAAACCTTAATATGGATTCAGTCACAAAAATCTTGCTACAAAACGATATGAGTGTTATAAATATAGGATTCAACTTTTGTTTTCCTTTGAAAAGTAGCAAAGAATCAAAGATGATGATTTTGCTTTAGAAATTAGGTTTCATAGGAGACAAGAGTACACTCTGCCCTTATTCATGAATACATACTCAAAGATTTGTGAGGACTTATCAAGCAGTATTATTAAAGCTCAATCTTATGACATGATCACATGATTGATTAATTTTTAAGGTTTTTGAGCCAACAAATGACCCTAATGCTTATAGAATACACAGTTTAAAAGGCATCATGAACCAAGTCAGCAAATTTATTTTTCAATCATGTGCCAAATATATGATTTACAGATCATAATAGTTATTTATGCTCTAGTGTATGTTGTTATAGTTTTTGCTTGCAAAGTTGCATTGGGCTTATTACCCTTTTTAATTGTATAAGGCAAATTTATTGCTTTGCTCGAAAAAGAAACGAAATTGAGAAAAGTCTCTTAAATAGGCTATGTGTGTCATTATTTGTAACTTTAATTGCTTTAAGCTCAAACCATCTTGGTGTGATCACTCCTTGTGGGTGAAGCGAGTAAAGTTCTCAGGTTTGGTAAATGTCCATTTCACCCTTGGATTGTTGTAATGATTCTCTAGATAAAGATTTGCGTCGGGTGTAACAAATCCGTGAGCCCAAAGTTTCCTTTTTGCGTTTATCTTATTTCACCCCTTCATATTCTATCTGTCATGTGATTTTTAATATTTTCTTTATTCAGCTTGTTATTTCCTATTTCTTATTTCAACGTTAACTATATAATGTTTCATTTATTCAACTTGTGTAATACATAAGTTTCTAACCTATTTTTCCTATTCTCGTCAAAGTTAATGTCTTTTACTTGTTTTTCTTTTCCAAACTTAAACATTACCCATGAAATTGCACTGTTTGACTTGCCTCATAGTTCTAGGAATATGCATGCATACGTCTTATATCTACAAAAATACACTTCACAGGACCAAATGAACAAATATTATTGATCCAAAAAAATATTAAAAGTTACCATTTGGTTTATGTACACGCAGGAACACGAATGTTGGGTATATGAACAAATACAATGGAGAAAGGAGCAACATTTATCGGGCTCGAGAAGTTATTTCTGATCGGTTCTAACGAAGGTATAACACCCGAAGAATTTACAACTAATTCATTTCCGTTTAGTAATACTACTTGGCTATGCAAGTCCCCGTCTTTTGCTGTTAGGTGATATTCGTCTCTTGATGTCTCATAAATTGTAGGTTTTCTAAACATTTTGGAGAACTTTGTTCTTTGTTTCGGTTTCGGGTATTGTTGCCTTGATGTGATTATTGTAGTAGCATTTTCTATAAAAACACCAACATTTGTTGTATTAGAACCATCTAGGTTGATCAGTAACAGAGTGATCCCTGCCTGTAAAGTTGAAGACGATTTTAAAAGTTAGTTATATGAACAAGAGATAAAAGTTTGGTTTTTTATGTGTGTTTACTTACAGATGTTTTTGAACAATGAGCGTAAGAACGTATTTTATTCGTGCCAAAGAAACTTGTTGATAAAACATGTCTTCCCATTAGCCGGTGCCAAAGAAGTGCACTACAATGTAAAGAGAAGTGCATTTACGATTAGGTTTAATGAATTTGGCTTAATACTGCTCTAGAATCTGAATCCCTTGGGATAAAGGTAAAGGCATTATCATATCCTTTTTAGATCCTACTTATAGCTCTGCTATCATATCCTTTTTAGATCCTACTTATATCTCTGCTATAGATGAGATTATATTTGAACTTTTGTTTGTTTAGTGTCCAAAGTCTACCAGTAAACTTAATAGTCGACATGAATTCAATGGAATTACCTATAGTAATCAGGATTTGGAACGAAAGTGGTAGTGTTAAGAAGTCCATAGTTTCCTCCTATTAACGTTTGTCGACAATACGTTTTCGTATCATACATAGATGCCATCCCGAGTTGATCCAAGTACCTATTTGATTAATCCCGGATGCAATATTGTGTTAAAATTTTCAAAATTAGCATTAAAATGACATTTTGGTAAAATGTTAGTCAATACCTACCACATATAAGTAATCACAAAACAAGAACGTTTAAAGTGAAGAGTCACAATAAACTTTTATACATTCGCTTCACTATTTTAACAACAAATTTATCACCGTTTTTCCTACTATAGACTAGAACCTGATTTTAAACAGACACCTTTATGACCTTGGTACTATTTGGATAAATGTCTTTGTTTCACAAAATGGACTTACCAAAAGCCAAACACGAAAGCGTTGGTGACAAGATTTCGACCACTATTATAAGCACCACCAGCTTCTCCTACCCAAGCCACCGTAGAATTCCCGTATTTCTTCAAAAGGTTTTGAAGATCTTTGAACGGTTGCGATCCTCCATCAAGATACGAGGGATCAAGTATCTTATTAACCAAATGATCGTCCACGCCTAATCATACCACATTTCAATGGGTTTTAACGTATAGTTTCATTGATTTTCCATGTTTAATCTATAATTTGTCATGAAAATGTTATTGTTTTACCTGGACCGAGATTATAAATGTGTTGCGTTATCACTTGAAGAGCATTCGTTGATTCGGTCACATACTCGTTGAACCAATTTGCATCATAAAATCCACCGGGTCCAAGAACAATAGGCTTTTTTTGAAATCCAACGTATACCTTTTGCACTAGATTTTGTAGGGAAATTGTATCTGATGCGTATTGTTTTGCTGTTACACTTGTACCGATCCCGTTTCCACTCAGTTCATTTCCTGTCATCAAATTACGTGACTATTGTTGATTTGTTGGTGATTTTATTTTATTTGGTTTGTTTTGAAGAATCTTTTATTAGACAGCATAAAAAGAACATCTTGTTTTTTATTAGAAATTTGTCTTTTCTTATTCGATTAAAGATTTTTAATACACGTTAAATATTTTAAGTTTAAATAGATAATACTTGATTCAGAAAGGTTATATTTCAAATTAAAAAGTTTATATTTCAAAAATTCATTAACCAAAAAAGTTATCCTCAAATCTTTTTAGGTATACATAAAAGAGACGATTACCAAGTTCCCAACCGCTAATGACGTAGCCCTTGTTAGCGGTGTACCTAACCAGAGCCTCTGCGTCGCTTGAGTCCCATGATCCTATTGCGGTTCCATCAGGTCCGATTGTTCGGCCACTTAGTGCGTTCAGCCCAAACACAATCTTTGCACTGAAAAATTTAGAAAAACTATTTCAAGAAAAACATTTTAAATAAAAAATCATGGTTTAAACATGCATGCCAAATTTGTGGCATGACTAAATACCAAAATCGTACTAAAATTGTCATTTCAATTGCATTTACTTTAGAAACTTCAAAAAATAAACTTTTTTGTTACGTTTTCACTATAGCTAAATTAGGTGAAAATTTTATTAAGTTGGTTACGTGTGTAATGCTCGTTTGTTTAATTAGTAGTGATTGTAAAAAAATTATTCTAAATAAGTTCTCTGTATCTAAATTTTAATTTAAGCCTTTTACAATGAACTTAATTTTGATAGATACAATTCAAATAACTAGTTGACATGTTTAATATACAGTTTCAATTTAACCAATTTGTACTTTTATAAATGACATATTGTTAATACTAACAATATATTAAAATTATGAATAAGTCCCTAACCAAAAAATTAAACCAAACAAAAGTAAACATGAAACATGAGATAATTAAGCAAAACGATATATAACAATAAATAAACAAAAAAAGGTACTTGATTACCCAACATTCTTAAAAAATATATTGAGTTCATCCCATCTTGACATTGTCAAACAACCATTGGTGAACCCAAACATCAAACTCGGGTCTTTGGTGAAATTAGGACATGTTTCTTGATCACCAATCTTTTGGTATATGACTTTGTCTTGCAACGTTCCACCCAATCTAATTTTCAAGGGAGAAAATGCTGCATTTCACACTCAATATATCAAAACTTTGATGTTTTTATTTAGAGGTCAAAATTGTTAAACTATTAATGTTTATTACAAGCACAGGATGCAAACACCCAAAAGTCATTTTAATGCCGGCCTTACGCCACTTTCAAATTAGTGACAATTATTTATTTTTTCCTTTGCTTAATTATGTAGCAAGTGATTATTATTTTTTTCTTTGTTCATGTAGCAAGTTTACAATGCATCATGTATGATTATTTACTTGCTACGTGGAGAATTGGTAAGGATTTTATTTGATTTGTCCTAATTAACCAACTTGTTTTGATTATTTTTCTAGTTTGTCACCACTAACATGGAATCTTCTCAAGAAAATGGTTGCAGAGAAACAAAAGGAGTTATCTGGTTCTGGTACGTACCTTTGATTGCATTAAACAAGATTTTGTTATTAAGGTCCTGACAAATAACAAAATAAACAAATGTTTATATATAAAAATATTACCGAGAAAAAAAAAATAACAACATTGTAACGTATGATTATACTTCCTGGGTTTGATGCACAGGAAAATTAAATTAAATACCAAAAATAAAGATAAAATAGACGAATATATATCAAGTTACTATCAACTATATATTAGAGGCATCATCAAGTTACCATCTATGAAAATCAACAGTCAGTAAATGACTAGTTGTATAGTTTTCCAAAGCGACAAAGTTACTACCTGATATTATCGGCGGTTTGCTAACACTTTATAATCAACTAAAAATTACCATATATTTACAACTGTATATACTCACCAGATTAAGAAGAGAAGCATTTCCCCAGCTACAAGTTCCATAATCACACTTTTCTGGTGGCCACCAATCTAACGTCGCACATATGAAATCTTCATCGATAAAACCGATAGAAGATGTACCGTTTATATTTACGCTACCCTCAACAACATTAACATGTAGCGAATCAACTGTTTTCAAGCTAAAATAAAACAGGAGAAGTGAAAATAACAAAACCGAAAGACTAAAGAATAAACCCATCTGAAAAATGCCAATTTCTTTTGTATCAATTTGATATTATTGTAAAGATAATCGACCTGTTTATAGTTAAACGTTATCCAAACAATATATTTTTGGTTGAATCTAATTGAAACAAACTGATAATAAAAAAGATAAAGTGTAACACTTTGGGTTTGTTTAATTTCATTGTTGCAATAGTTGTAATCCTTTATATATATAACAAGGTTGAGAGTTGGTGGTGTGTTTGTGAAAAAATATTTTACAATGTAACAGGTCAATGGTTACATGTTGTGTGTCCTTGTTCCTTGGTAATATTATAATATTTTATATCATATATTAATCACTTAAAATTTGATGTAAATGGGTAATTAGAATAGAAACAATATTGCATAAAATCTTTTAATAATGGTATAAAATACTAAATAAGTGCAATACAAGAATCATTCTACCCTTCAACGTTTTATCTGATATTTTAAGTACTTTTATATTGAAAGTATATATATTATTTGGGGTAGTTTTTATCTTAATTTATTCTTAAAATATTAGATATATATTTATTGTTTCTGTAAAGGGTTCTATAAAATCAGTTCTATTATGAGAATATATAAAATCCAAGTATTAGAAAAAAATATTCTTCAATTAAAAAGTAACTGGTAGCTAGCTAGTGACATAGGCCTAGCAAAACGATTTGGATGAAACTAGCACTAAATTTTAATGTGACACTTAAAAGTTAAAACAACATATTAGACGCATCAAATTAGTCCCTTTTTTATATCCAATTAATTTCAAAAGATTATCAAATAATTAACACAATTAATAAGGTGGAAGACATATACGATTATGATCAATAAACATAACAATTACCATTAAGGTGGTTAAGGCCGGTGTTTAGCATCTATTGTAAAGGTCTAGGGTTTAAATTCTGGTATGTGTGAAATAGTTTAGAAATACAAATACACAGGTCTCTATTTGTCGTTCTAAAAAAATTACAATAAATATATATATAATTTATATGTGGTTTGATAAGGTCTCAATTTGTTAGAAAGGAGCCCAAGAATAGTAGGTTACCAAATGAATTTTTTTAGGCTTGTAAATCGCAAACACTACACAACTAGAATATTGTACAAATTATTTTATCTAAAATTGTTGTTTATGAAAAAGTTTGTAGATACCGTATAATAATAAAGAAGAAGAACAAAGTTACTTACCGTTGGTAATTAATAAATCTAAATTAAACTACGTAACCACCAAAGCATAAATAATGGCTATATGATAAAATTTTGTTAAACCATTAAAATGTTTGACTGATTAAACATGTTTTTAAAGTTACTCATTAGGAGGCTATCAAAAGCCAATGGAATTTGTTGTAAATGGAATAAAAATTGTAATTGAAATGAAATTTGAATTGTAATTTATAGGATGCCTTTGAAAATACAAAATGTGCTTAGTGGTATTTGTTATAGAATTGGAATGTACGTCGGTAGCGAACAGTGATGGCAATCGGTGGTGGCAGGTGGCGACGGGTGGTGGCAGCGGCAAGAGGCGACAAGAGGTTGCGGCGGGTTGTGGGAACAAGTGGCGGCAGTGATGGTAGTCGGTGCGGCAGTTGGGGTGGTTGGTGGTTGTACATAAAACTTTCTTACAAAATCCTTCAAATCCTTTGAAGACTATGAGGATTCCGAATCACATCAAGTGTGGATTTGGTTTGATTCATTTAAATTCTAATTCTTTCTCATAGCCAAACAAACACAACAAGTGATGATATTTAAATACCAAATTCCTTCAATTTCATCCAATTCCGTCCAACCAAACTAAACCTAAGTTTATTTGGTTTGATTAAGATGTAATGCAAATTGGTTTGATTAAGATGTAATGCGAATAAATATTAGTTAGTTTCAAGTTTACTAGGGGTGGTTTAGTGGTTAGTATTGCCTTCACTAGATAAGCTCAACCAATCTCGTGACAATGATTGTAAATTATTAACTGATATGATCTTTTATCAAAAACAAATTTCAGATGTACTATTAATGAATATAATATGATCGTTATTAGTTAATGAATATAATATGATCGTTATTAGTTAATGAATATAATATGATCGTTTGTCAAAGACAAATTTCTGATGTACTAATAATGAATATAATATGATCGCCGGTTGACTAGTGTTAAATGTTGGGTCTGAACTCTGATATAGGTAGGAACTTCTTTGATACGATCATAGTTGACATTAAATCAGTCAATTATCTTGACTAATACTTGGGTGTATTAAGGGTTGTATTGATGTAACAAAAAAATTACACCAATACGACCAGTGTTAGTTAATACAACATTTGTGTAAAATTGACTAATGTGATATTTGAGACTAGTGCATGTTGTATTGATCGATATGGGCCGGTAAGAGCATCTAGTCATCTAGATATCTTGTCAGAGGGTCACTTGTGCCTAAATGTTTAAGTGAAAGCACAAGATTATATAAATATTATAGTTAATAATATTTTTCGTATAAAAATAGAAAACATCGTATTAACAAACTTTTGATGTGTTTATTAGTCAATATAAGGCTGGTGGTAATACCTAACTCGCGATAGGACCAAGAGATGAGGACATGAGGTGTCTAAAGAACCTCAACGGGAACATCGTCCGCGTACTCCCACCGAATCCATCCTCAACGGTATCGTTTCCCGTCTTTTTTTCGTGGCCACCATTGGGCTAACGGCTTGGTCGAGAATTAAAAAAAGGAACAGTGGCAACGGCTAGAAAATAATAAAAAAATATTTACATTTTAACATATAAATTATCCACTTCTTTTTAGCGATTTTTCTCACAAACTCCATTTAAAAAAAAAAAACTCCCAACACTCAAAAATGTATTCATCATCATCTTAAGATGAGGCGAATATGATTTTCCCTGAGGCGTTTGCGTGTATAGTTGAGGATGACGAAGTTGAAAGTTGTCGTTCGATAATCAGAAGAATATAGATAAGTAGAGATAGAGAAGAAACACATGATCGGTTAGTAAACATTATTATGGGGATAGTCCCAAATACAATGAAAATTTTTTGTAGGAGACGCTTTTTGGATGCAACGACATATTTTCAAACGAATTTTCCACGGTTTAAAAAGAGAATAGTTGTTTTATCGTTAAGGATGGGATGCTCGAGGCAGAGGTTTTACTGCTTTGCAAAAGTGCATATCTGTCAAACGGTATAATTAATACGCACCGAATGGTATCATCTGATGACGTGTCTATTAGATTCATTTCCATATGCACCAAACCGTATAATCAAATAGTTACCATAGTAACAAGTTACATTTTTCTTCATAGGAGAGGTTTTCTTTTTAAGTTTAGAATCACATATCCAAGTAAATACTCACTCTGTAAATATTCAAATCTCCAGTTTTGCTCACTTAGTCACTTAACTAGAACATTGATGAATAGAAAAGATTAAAAATTATTATTAAAAAAATACTGGCAATCCAATTCATAAGAAGCAGGAAAATATACAGAATTCAACATATAGCCAACTGGAATTGATATAAACTGTTTTTTAACATCTCAAATCAGATTTACATTAAATAATCTGTACACCCAAGAAAAAACAAAAATTGTCTGAGCCCGGGTTCGAACCGGGGACCTCTAGTGTGTGAGACTAGCGTGATAACCGACTACACCACCCAGACATCTTTGATTTCCAATGGAATTTTGAAAACAAATATACGCTTTTAATTCGTATACTTTGCATTAAACAGCCTAGAATTTAATGTATTATGGAACAATGTACTGTATCATCATGGCGAAAATTCTTAAGTGATCAGAAGTCAGAAGTGCCCCAGTAACGTGTATAAATAATCATAATAATTTTCCGATTACAAGTGATGATTTATCCAAGTGACTATGCATACCCGTACCAAAAGACACTCACATGGCATATGACTTGTCAAGATAGAGCATCAACAAAACTTGTCCGTCCACCATGATGAAGAGCGAATTATGAAAGGCGACCTTGAGCTGAAGACATGAGTACGTGATAATGAGAGAGACTTTGATGTCAGTGGTCCGTGAATAGTACAGGTCAAGGGAAAGTCCACAGGGAGTTCCAAGCTGACTCTACGAGGAGGTCCAAGTCCCAACTATGGATGCTCTTAGGTCAAAAAGATGACACGGCATATGGTGTTGGTCACTTTGAAAGCTAAACATGTGGTCAACTTTTAAGAGCTAAATTTATATACATAACAATCCGATAAGTTGGCAAAAGTTTTAGGGGACACTACAAAATCCTCGTATTTTAGCCATCCAGCCATGTTGTGTTCATGCACGCGCTCGTCAATGACTTTGGATCCCTAACTCATTAGTAACTTGTGGATAAAGAGTTTTGAGTTGAGAGTTAAGTTCAGAAACAACATTATATTTTGTTCATGGCATAAGTTCAAAAAACCCATCACATATTCACATGATGTCTCTATAAACCTATATAGGATAATGGGTTTATCTAACGACCATTTCCGAACACAATAAAAGTATCCGTCAATTTTCTGACTGAACAAACAATATCCATTAATGAAGAACCACAACAAAAAAATGGCATTTTTTCATTTTAATCATTTGATGTTTTGTTGAAAATTTACTATTTAATCGTTTTAGTTATGGTTATCTAAGGTCATTCTTTATGAATAATTCTCACTCAAGATATCAAAATGTCATGCTTCGATTAAAGATTTCAAGTGTATTAATTTGGTTAAATTCTTTGAGGAGAAAAGCAATAAAGTGTAGGGTGTAAAATTCTTTAAATATCATAATATCCAGCCACAATAATAAAACAATCAGATTTGATATGTAATTGATTCAAAAACATATACTACGCAAATATTGCAAGACGAAAACAAAACGATAGAATAGAAATAGATGTTCCAAAAAACAAGGTTCAAAATTTGATTAAAACTTTCAGTCGCACCAAACATCAAGATTGATGATTCACTACCTACCAAACTTAATTATCACCCTCCTCTATCTTTGCCTTGTCACTGACATAAATACCATCAAGAAACTTCCTGATATCTTTGTTCTTCACATGGCATTTCTGCAAATACAAAATCACATTCAAGTACCGAACTTAATGTTAGAAAAACATGACATGGTTAATCAGACTAAGTATATTATGTACCTGGTTAATCAAGGCACAAGATCTGGAAACAAGCTCAATGTCATTTCCATCCAAAATAAGTTCATCCTTAACCTTCTCGGATCTTACCACAGTAACACCATCAAGCATATCAACCTTCCTTACCTAATCAACAGCAAGAACAATACAAAAATCAAAATGTGATCATAACATAATGGACTCCAACATTAAGAAGTTAACAGAATAATAACATTATGATGCGATGTCAAACGAATACCAAATTGAAAGGTTAACAAATTGAGCTGAAAGAACATAAAACATCATCAATTTAAAACAGAACAGCATCAGACAAATAATCAGCATACACAGGAAGTAAAATGAACAGAACTAAAAGTGACGAAAAAAAAAAAGCAAATTGATAATGTATCAGATAGTATAAAATAGCTACCTTCTTTTCACCAAGAAAGTTCCGGATCTCAATCGCGGAGTTGTTGTTCGTGATGCTAGCATTGATCGGAAAATGAGCATACACAAACCTCATCTTGTACCGGAATCCCTGAGTAACACCAATGATGAGATTGTTGACATGACTGAGAGCAGTACGGATAGCAGCAGTGGTTTTGCGAGATCCGAACCACGCATCAACCTTCAACTTCCGTTTGCCGGTCTCCTCATCGGTAATGAGCATGAAATCGAGATTGAGATGCTTGAAATTGCGAGTTAGGGTTCCTCGTGGTCCTTTGACTTCGATGATCTTGGCCTTCACTTTGATCTCGATTCCGTCGGGAATGTCCATCGTCTCCGATGACAAGATCGTCTTCATCTTTGCCTTCTACCTCCGTTTGACGCCGACGGCCTGCTGTTGAGAAATAAGGGTTTTGGAGTCGCAGCATTGAAACCCTAGGAAACGGACGAATTTATATGCACACTCTGGAAGTGGAAATGAAGATGGGCTTGTTTTGTCTTAATGGGCCACGATCTTTTCTGTAGAAGTTTTCAAGACTTCTAAACATAAAAACGCCACTTAGGTCTTACTCTCTTAGGCTATGTATAACTTGCGTTAAACTTCATGACCATGTTTATTTCTAATTCAATCACTTGATGTCACTCTCTGTATTTAATGGTAAAAGAGTTTGATGGTGATTTGAGTGCGTAACCAAGTGACACCAAAGATGGTTACTTGACGGTCAACCCTCATGATATATGATCTAATATAATATTATATAATATAAGCCGATGCCCGATGTTTGAGGTTTTTAAAATTATTCTTGCCCTTCCTACAATAAGCCTCGTTCTTAATATAACCTTATCCTTATACAATATAATATTATACAAACTCATTTATTAAACGTGGTTATATAATTAACTCTATATTTTTTATTATTGAATCATTGTATATACATTATGTTTGCATGTTGCAAACACTTAAAACAAATTAAGTTATAACACTTTTAAGTGAAGTTGTGTTTTTTAAGTTTATGCATCATAAATTTTTAAATATAAAATTCCTTAAATTTAGATAATAATTATACAAATATAAAAAAGAAAGTCAAATTTAAATTTTATATGTATAAGAGAATGACAAAGTATAGAATTTATTATTTATTAATTCAGGCAAATTGAATTTAGTAATCTCAACTTTGAGCCATTGGCTTGTAATAATCTTAACTCAAGAAATTGTTACCACGTTAGCAAATATTGTCATGTTAGCATGACACGTCAGTAGATCTTGCCATGTCATCATGTCACGTCAGAAAATCTTCTCATGTCAGCATGTCACGTCAGCAATAGGTCAACGAAGTTATCTTCGTTAGTTAAGGACTGCCACAAGGTAAATAATATAGCAGGTTTGAACTGTTGGTAACAATTTGCTGAGTTATGATTAATATCAGCAAATGGGTCAAAGTTGAGATTATTAAAATCCAATTTGTCATTGATTTAAATCTATTTTAGATTTTAAGATAAAATAAAAATTTAAATTGTAATATTATAATATGATAGTATTTGAAATCATTTATTATATAATAAAATTTAGCAATAGCACTATTACAACGACCGCATTGTTGAAGCATTTGGTACAAACGTGTGATCTTTGGGGTCTCTATATAGGTTCTAACATTTTTTACATGAAAACGTATACAAATACACCTTTTTTCAAGTCGTTTTAAAAGTTCCAATCAATGATCTATCTAAATATTAGTTGAAAATTGTATTTCCATAGATATTTCTTCACAACATTACCAAAAAAAAAAAATTTGTTTAACAACATAAAGTCAAATTGTTTCTTCTTACTTTCGTGGTTTAATATTTTTAGAGGTTTGATATAACCTCACGAAAATTAGGAGCAATCTAAAGCAAAGAAGATGGCTCACACATTGATTGTTTTACAAACATCAAACGATAAATTTGGGTCACAAATTTGGCACTCGGGAAAACTATTTAAACAACAAACCCATGCCATTGCGAGTGCAAGCCACGTTACCACAAGTACAAATATTGTTGCAAAAAAAGTTTCCAATGTAGACACCGGCTATACACAACGAACCTACAAATACCACAAAAGACGTCAACATGTCCCGCTCACCCACCAACAAATCCGGCTATAGTTTTTTTAAAAACTCATCCACAAGATTGACACAATCCTTCTTACTAACTCCTGTATCAGAACCGTTTGAAGCAAAATTCCTCTCGGGCTGCAAAGCACGAATAACACTAAGAGGTTGATCCACCATGCTAGAAAGTTTTTCCACATACGGATACCTAACATCATGCAACCACGTAGCTGCCAACATCGACTTATCCTTGATATTAGGGCGGTAAATATCCAACTCATCGATTGGAATACCCTTAGCAGAGGTATCGTAACCATACTTAAGCCCCTCTTGAAACCCTAATATATATGTATAAAGGATGAAATCTATATAGGGCTGTAAGAACCCTTCACTTTGATGAACATTGTTAATAACATGCGCAAAACCCTCACTGATGAGCCATTTGCGGTCTTTCACCAACCTCCGGTTATGTACCTTCAACTTTTCCACACGAGAGCGAATCGGTTCCTTTAAAGCCTCCGTCTCTTTGACCCACGATTTCTCTTCAGCCGAATGACGATCGCGCTCCGACGCCAACAACTCATCCAATGAATCTAACTCGGTAACTCCTTCGACAAGGAGTTGATCCTTATACTCAAGTTGAGCTTCAACATCTTGCAAACGCGTCTTTAAAATAGACATTTCCCTTTGATGCATAACTTTGGAGGTTGTTGACTCATAATATTTGGCCATCTTTTTGTACTCTTTCAACTGGCAAATCTCCTTATCTTTATCAGCTACCTTTTGCTTGTACTTTTCATCCAACGTTTTCTCTTTAATTAAACAATTGTCACGTTCAGCAAACAACATCGCCTTTACCGAATCTAGCTCGGTAACTCTTTCAACAAGAAGTCGATCCTTACACTCCAATTGAGCTTCAACATCTTGCAAACGTGTCTTCAATGCAGACACTTCGGTTTGATGATTAACTTTGGAGACCGTTGGCTCGTTCTTTTTGGTTATCTTGTTGTACTTCTTCAACTTCTCAACTTCCTCTTTCAACTGACGAATTTCATCGTCTTTATCAGCTACTTTCTGCTTATACTTTTTCACCTGCTTTGATTTTTTTTGAGAAACTTTCAAGCTACGCTCAAAACGGGTCAATAACTCCGGAGTTAAACAGGAGAGTTTAATCAGCGAGAAACTGATCGAAGAGATCAAATCCTCGTTCGACATCGATTGGTGACCCAAAACTTCAGCTGGAATCGCACAATGATCCGTCTCATCCAGCTGAAAATTATCAACAGTTAAATATAATTAACCCTTAAAATCATTTTTTCCAAATGATCAAATAATAAGAAATACCTTTCTTTTTCGTGATATGTTGCATGTACAAGTGGTGGAACCTACAACCTGCAAAATTTTGTTTGTTAAATCTGAATACGCAGAGCAAAGGCAAACAGTCTCAAACAATGAAGATGAAAAAGACTAACTTGTTCTAATTTTTCAACACAATTTCATTCATAATCAAAAGCCCTATTTACAGGCTACAAACAAAGGCAATTAGGGGAAATAATCAACTAGTTAGTGGTTAATCACCATTAAGTCACTAACCTAAACTCCAGTAATGCATAATAGCTATACAAAACAATGTAGTAAAATATCAATCGGTGGAATTTGGGCGTCGTATTTCCGGCAAAAACAAAATAGGTCATGTGAGGGAGATCGGTGGTAACGAGACAAACCTTGACTGGACTATCACCATTTGACGGACGACTAAGTTCGTCGTAGCCGTCGCTCGTTGACGGACCACCTCCGCTGCTCAACGGCGGTTGTGTGCTCTGGTGTTGTTGTTTACCGGCGGTGGCTGTTGTAGTTGTTGTCGGCGGTGGTAGAGGAAATGAAGATGAAGATTGTTTGAGATGCAGTAAAAGCTCCGCCATTGTTATATTCTCACTCGTCATCGCCTCAACCACCCGCTGTTTCTTCTTCATGTGAGCTGAACTTGTTCGTCTTCGTCACGATGTATAAAGAGAAAAATTGAAAAGCTGTAAATGGGGTTAACACTTAACAGAGACTGTGAATTGGATGAGTGGAATTGAAATCCAGCTTTTCGTTTTTACTTTTAACCAATGTTTTACAGTTAATTTAGTAACTAGAAATATGATAAATGACATACCAAATATAGTCTCACTTAGGTCCGATATTGGTAACTAGGGGTGTTCATGAAGTCGACTTTCGAGTTAATCGTTTTTCAAATATCAGAATTTTGATTCGAAATTCGAACTCGAATTGGCTATTTTAATACGCGAACCGAATTGATTCGAATATGAAATCGGTTCGGATTTGAATATATCTGATTAACTTGAACAATCTGAACAATTTGAATAAAACATAAATGGGCTGGTCAAAGTAAAAAATGAAAGGTATATGGATTGCGCAGGGTGTCGGGCTGCAATTGAGTTATTCAATTTAATCAGATATCCAATTAAACCGATTAAAAAAAAAAAAAAAAAACTCAAATTCGAATCCAGTTCGAAAACCAAACTAGTTGATCAGATTCGATTCAAAATCCGAAAAACTTATTCGAAGACGGTTTTTTATGGTTTTGAATACGATTCAGGTTTCGGTTTTTTTCGAGTTTCGATTTTTCTGAACACCCCTATATGATAGCATGTGGAAGGTGTATGTTGTAAAACCTCACTATGTATTTACACGGGAAGAAAGACTACTAAGAAACAAACAATCAATAGTCAAACAAATTATTTTGACCATATAGAGATAGCTAAGAATATAAAAGATTGATGATTAGATAGATAGCAACATATGTGATATCATAGTTCAGAACATAAGACAACACACCTAGTACATATATATAAACATACTATATTACTATGTCACAATACTCTAACATGCAAATTCCCAATAAAAATGTAGTAGAAATCCACGCAACTATTCAAACAAATCCTTCTTAATCCTCTCATCCCGATGCTGTCCATTGTTGCATGCAAATATTGAATGACAAGTTGCATGTTGCGAACGAATTGTAATCAAGTTGCAAAGAACTATCAAGTTGATATTTTTTTGGATACTCAAAATTACGTATCTAAAAAACACTACCCATTTAACTCATTTGCCTATACAGAATCAAAATGACAAGTTGTATGTTGCGAGTGAACTGTAGTCAAGTTGCAAAGAACTGTATGAGTTAAACATATTGTAATAATGATTGTTGGTAGAGATGCACAAACCGGTTAACCGGTGTAAAACCGGTTTCAAAATAACCGAACCGGTCTTTTTTTTAAAAACTCAAACCGGTTAATTTAATAACCGAACCGGTTACTAACCGGTTTTATGCTCCCAAATACCGGAACCGTTCCTAACCGATAGGTTAGTAACCTAAACGGTTAACCGGTTTTTTTAAAACGTCCTTTTAATATTTTTTTTACTTATAAAACAAATAAAAAAGATTAGATTTCATTTATTTGATAATTAAAAAGCTCGATTATATTAAACAAAGTACATTACGATAGGAAAAAATTAAAAATAAAAAAGACACGTCGACTCGACATCGTCGAGTGCCATTACGATTACGAATTCGATTACAATTGTTTCACAAACATAAAGGACAAGAAAACTAAAAAAACGACAAACATAATTGCGGTTCATGAAATCTAAAAACAACAAACATAATTGCGGATAGAGTTTTTTCTAAATATAATTAAAAACGTTTCGGTTCTTAAATTCTTCAACTTGATGGAGGAGATACGGCTTGAGATTCGGCTTGAGATTGAGTTTCGGGACTATTTTGGCGCATCCATTCATCCATTGCTTGTTCTTCATCGGAAAGTGGTAACGTCCATCCTTCTTCCACTTCCACCCTAAATATCGGTTCTTCCACCTCGAGCTCGCCTTCAAGATTAGACGTATGTTGTTGTAACACTCCAACCCGGTTAAGGCTGACGTGTCACACGGTACAGTAAATCAGAGATACTAAATAAACCATCATTAAAAGTAACCAATATCCAGATTCTTACATAAGTTCCAAAACCATAACTTAAATGTTTTAAAATACTAATAAGTCTTATAATTAATAATAAACGCCTTCTTAATCGTTGCTTTCCAGTATCCTAGCATGTTTCCCTCTTCACACCATTCCCGTTGTTCCCCTGTGTACCTACCGCGAAGAAAAATGCGGCTGAACAAGGCTCAGTGGGATAAAACAATAGAAACTGACGCAAGTGCAGTTTCAATAGCAGATATATACATACATGTATATCATGTTCATAATATAAATCAGAAATCAATAAATCATAAACAATTCAGAATTTATCATCATATGGTAGACTACAGATTTCATATCAACAGTTTACCTTGTTTAACCTTTCTCAGATTTACAGAATCATACATAGCATTAACATTCATCAGATTTAACAGATTTCAGATCATTAGAGATTCAAACAGCTTAACATATTCAGATTAACGGAAATACCCAATGAGCCAGATTCAGATAACATAAATAAAAGTGAACAAGGGCATGCAGTCCCAAGTACCAGACGTGTGCGATGGGGCATTGGCATACACTCACCATCCACCATAAACAGATATATCCTAGGACCAGTCCATACGCCTCAAAACAGATATATAGCT